>PXOB01000201.1:396-162560 GCA_003012115.1 Trichothecium sympodiale
TATTTTTCTTATTTTTATTATACATTTTGGGCTTTTTGGCTGTTGATTCCGCGGAATAAAGTAAGCCCATTATGTATGATGAACACTCCTCCCAAGAGTTACACGTATGCATATCTACTACGGAGTACTACTACTACTATTACTACTACAACTACCACGCAAGTACGGAGTAGTTGTAGCGTAAAGTCGGTGAACCAGACTCTCGGTGCCCGCCCCAAGGGCCTAGTACCCCGTAGAACTCTTGGCTGGTCCCCTCGGGTCAGATTGTAGGTGCATTACATTACATGCTACATCCGGAGTCGAGAAAAAGGGACCCCATTTGGCCCTTTTCTTCCTGGCTTGGGGACCCGGGCCTAGAGTCTAGAAGTGTACGGAGTAGGGGAGCAAACTACAATGAGATTTTAGTTTATTTTACGCGCAGGAAATAACAGTATGAAACCGCAAGCAAATACCCCGTACAATTGTGCACGTTGTCCGTGCTGCAATAGAAGGGAGCAAGCGCTTAGCGCAGTCCGGTGCCCTGGGACTTGACGAAAGCTCAGATCTTTTTGCTGAAGAAACAAGGCTTACGGGCTCTTCCTCCAATCTGCTCGGGCCTCCAGAAAGACGAGTGAGAGGAAAGAGAGGAAAGAGAGGAAAGAGAGGCAAGAGAAAGAAAGAAAGAAAAAAAACCTTGGCTAAGCAATTCAGATTACAAGGGACGGGCTGCAAGTAAGCTCCGTGAACTTATTACTCTACAATATTGCTGCTCGCATGGATGATGCTCTCTCCCAAGGATCAAACAACCAGCCAACTTGGCTGAAAGAGGACACGACTTTGGCCGTGAGTGACCGGCCGGGGGTGCGTGGAGGTTCCTGGGAGTGATATGGGCAGGGGTGAAGTGGGAAGGGGAAGGGGAGGGGAAGGGTAGCCCACTGACCGGGTTTGCTCGTTACCCACGTGTCTTTCATGGGTCGATCGAGAAGAGCGATGATCCAAAAACGTACCATTTTGGGTCTTTTTTCTTTTTGTTCTTGACAATGAACAATAGATCCAGGTTTGACTATTGTGTTTGTGAAAGGCTCGGGGAAGGGGTGAAGGGGAGGAGAGAGAGAGGACAGTGGATTGAGTGAGCAGTTGAGTTTCATTCTTACTTTGACTATTTACATTTAAACCGTTCATCATCATCTTTCTTTCTGCTTTTTATTTCATTATTTCTTTTTCTTTTCTACAGGTTAGGGGAATAGTGGCTTTGGATTTACTCAAGGGGGTCTTATTCCCGAATAGCGAGCGAGCTAAAAAGAAATAGAGGGAAAATACAGAGTACAAGAGGAAAAAGGGAAAGCGGATGGGTGCGTCCGGTCGGCAAGCTGACCCAGACGGTCGGTGGAACCATGTGGCAGGGTTGCAGATTCGTTGCAGGCAGGCTGCGGAAGGCGGAAGACATGCCTGCCTGTAGCTGCAGGAGGAGGAGGAGAGAGGGAGGCTTTTTCTTTTTTTCGTGCATCTTCCCAATCCGTCGGTGTCATCTCGCCTTTCTCTTTCTGTCTTTTTTTTTTCCCAATCATTGTCTTAAGCGAGTCGGTAGTTGTCCAGGATGTCTATCACACACACACAATAAATACTCCATATGTACAATGCATGCATGCATTGGCCAAGAACCGAAAATCCGCCAACGCGGTTCTAAAGCATGCAATGCATTATCTCATGTATGTTATGTTGGTAGCCTACAGCATGCATGATGATGATTCCGGCATGCTTTTTCGGCAATGCAGGTTATTTGCTTTGGGTAAAGTAAGATTGAACCCCCTCCCTTTTGTTAATTGGATTGCTAATCCGAGGCGAGAAAAAAACACCCTCGTCTAGAACGCATTGTCGAGACTTGTATCTTGACAAGGGGTGTTCAAGCTTACAAATGGGCCCTAGTAGTCACTCGCATTCAATATTGTCCAGAAACGGTTTACAATGTAGTCAAAGACAACACAAGTACTCCGTAGATTTGTAAAGAATAACAGACTATTGACCCTTTCTCTATTAGCCCGTAACTACACATCTCCTAGCACCAACATCAAACCCGTTGTTGGCTCTCGGGGACTTTAACGCCATCCCGAATTCCCCCCCAAAAAACGACTTCGCGTCGGCGCGCGCCAACCCCGCAAAGCGGATCTGCTGTAGAACCTAACGACGCCTCACCCGGTGTCGTACTAGTAATACGTACCGACCGGCGCGCCTGGCCCTAGCGAAGCCAATTGACGAATTCGCTAATTGTCGAATCAAGAAGGGCGGTTTCTGCAATTAAGGATGAACTTTATCAAAATCCCCAAGATCCGAGAAAATAAAAAATAAGAATAAAAGTAAGGAACCAAGAAAAAATCACAGATCCGTTTGCCACGAGGGAAACAGGGTCATCGGAGGGTACGCACGTACGCACACTCGTACGCGCACACGCGCATGAGAAATATTACGGCATGGTAATTTAATCGTCCTTGCTTACCCAGCACGGGTTGATCGTCTGGGAACAGGAAAAAAAAACCCATGAATTAACTCCGTACCTCGTGTCTTGCCTTGCATGGGGAGAACGGGGGGTTCTCAAAATTTCCCGGTTAATTTGATGCCACCAAAACACACACACACTCAACATGTATATTCCTTAATTACACTTGTATACAATTTCAACTCCAGAAACCCTAAAATTAAAGGACGACCAACAAGCCGCGGTAACCGTAAGCTGGCCACTAACATGCGGCCCGACGCGAAGACGGTTTTTTTGCCTTTTACTACCGAGACTATGTCTCTATTGTGGCGTTTCTTAATGTCTTCGACAGCTTTTAGTCTGCTAGAAAAAAACAAGGATCCTGGTCAATGGGCATGGGGAGGGGGGGTCCAGCAAGACTACGGACATGTTTGTCCCTCGAACCAACAACTAATTTAGCATTATGTTGGTTTCAATGTCCCTTTTTTTAATCCATTTCGCCTACAACCTATGTAATTACTACCTACCCTAGTTTGTTGCAGGTCGCCGGCGAGGAAGTGCTAGGCAACTAAAAGTGACGGAACGGCAGGATGCAACTGCCGTCGCGAGACGATTCTTTAGCGGGAACGCAATGTTGGCAAGTACGACATGCATTCGGTTGATCTCCGTCTTTTTTTTTTCTCTCCCTGCCTTTCCTTTCCTTCCCTTGCCTTGCCTTTTCTCCCCTCACTCCATTCGCGACTACGTGGCACCCCTCGACCTCGATGCACCCCCCTTCCCCCCCTTCGAACGCTCGCAGCGAACCTTTACCTGGGTATAAACTAATGCAGTGTAATGCAGTGGGTCCGCCAAATTGACGGGTCACGTCAAACTGTCGTGTAATTCTCCCCCCTTCTCTTCTTCTCCCTCGCATTGTTGAGACGCCAAAAAAGAAAAAGAAAAAGAAAAAGAAAGGCAGCAATGACATTGAGGATCTCGATTACCCCTCCAAGGTTTCTCGACCCTCAAGGAACGCCCCACAACCAAGCAAAGAATGAGAAAGAACCTAAGCTTCCTCCTGCACGCAAAGTACCTACAATCGAGACAATCGAGTAACATCACCGTCATGAGAAAGGGAGGGGGTCCAAATTCTTCTTCATCCCCGCTTGAACCCTTGGGGTGGAAAAATGGGACTCTACTTAAACCCACAGAGCTTACAGTATGATGCAGGCACACTCTTACGCGGTTGGCACACAAGATCCGGCACTCTGGGCTTGGAACGATGTTGGCGTAAAACCAATCTCTACGGCCCCCAAAAAGAAGGACGGCAGCCCGTCCGTCCGTCGTCCGTTAATCCGGATCCGTAATACAGTATGCACGTCGTCGAGCATTTGTGCGGAGCCCGCGATTTCACGGCAGCGGCATACGTATGTAAATATGTACATATACATGCATTATGTGCCAATGTCGATGTCATGATTGGGGTGGGAACATGCGACTAATTCTCGAACCAGTCAAAAAAAACCGCGGCGATTCCCGCATAGCTTCAGTCCTGCATTTGCACTTACACAATCAGCCCTCCCGTTACCCGTTCTTCAACGGTTCAATGCCAACCGAGCGGAGGCCTGCTAACAAGGTCCTACATACTCCGCACATACACACATATGCACTTATAGATCTCCGCAGTCAGGGACTATCCTCCAACCGCGGGTCAGCCGGGGAACCGCGCATGAGCTTGCGGCTTATCCACTTAGTTGACGTAAACCGCAGCCAACGGGCCGTCCTCTAATACTACAAGGTAATCGGTCTAGTGGTAGCAGCAGCGGTAATAGTAGTATCGGGGGTGATGGCTTTGTCGGGTGCGTGGAGAGGCAACTTGTTCCCGAGACATTGTTACTTCAAGCACACCATGCAACGACCCCCCTGAACTCGGAACTGGCATCTCCGCCACGACAAGGCAAAGAAGCGACGAGCAGCAAAGACAATACTACTACCGCACGGAGTAGTCTCCGGGGCGGAGATGCTTCGCATACTCAGGCAGCAGCATAACCCTTTGCCCAGTGTCAGGCAGGTCGGTCACGATGATGTGGTATTTATGGCGAGGTTGCGAGCGTCGGCGACCTGCCTCGTTGGAGCCCGAGGACAATTAGTCTCTCCAGAGTCAAGTCAAGGCAATACATGCCGAGAAATGTCCTGTTCTGTTCCTCGAGAATGACTCTCTCCTCTTTTCACTTCTACCATTTTTGATTTACGTATTGCTTTCTTTTGGGCGTGGATATATCACATCACCTCAACATACGGAGTACACAGAAAAACCTTGAGATGGTATAGAGAAGTATCAATACGTCCGGCCGGTATAAACAACTTTATCGACCGAGAGAAGCAACATTATGATGCAAGCAATTTCTTGATTAAGATCCTATCCCCCACCCGCGCGCTTGTCCTCGCCACGACAAGTTGCTGCGGGAAGCACTTTGTTTCGAAGCTGAGAGGCCAAGCATCAGGCGATATTCCCATCCTTTCAATATCTTCAAGGCATTCGGCGTCGGGAATTTGCCCCCTTTTAGTCTTTTACTGTTACGCAGAAAAACTCCGCCCCTCGGTGAGGCTCTCCGGCGATTGGCCTCGTTTACGACAATAACCTTACTATCCGCTCCTTACTATGACATGGCCGAGAAGCCAAACTCGAGATGATGGCGTGCCGTTATACACACACAGGCACACAGGCACACAGACACACCTGTCAAGTTTCGGCTTTCATCGTGTCCAACCAGCCCATAAGCTGCAGCCTGAAAACCTTATCGACGCCCCCCCTCGCGATGTAACACAATCTCACGACAGCAAGGCAACAAGCGTCTCTCGTAAGCACTATAACGACGGCTTTACTACTATGCAGAAACCCACAACCCCGGATTCGTCCCCCCTTTATTTGAAGATAGTCCTATGCACGTTGCAGAGCTGACGAAACACCCCCTTTCTGTCCAAATTTGGGGCCTCACTTTTGCTGCAACAAGTCATGTCAGAAATGCTGCGGGCTGTCTAGATATTGATATTTTTGACCAAGTTTCCGACTTTTTTTCACCTTGTTTTGTTATTTTGGGCAGACTTTCACAGGTGCCAAATGTTGATCGGGGATTTGGAAGACAACCAGTTTCGCTTGGATTCTGCCACGAAGCGCCAGGCTCAAGTGAACGACGATATGAACAAGTTCCTCAATGCCCGCGAGGCGTATGAATCGGATATGCAGACAGGATTCACGAAGAGCTTGTCAGCGTACGACGCTGAGGTGCGTGTAGCCCCCAGGGGTACTTCCAACGCAGTGTGCATCTCTCGTCTGCATTTGGCCTCGATGAATTTCGAGGTCGTTCCAGATCGGGTCTAAGTTTAAGCTATCATCCATAGGGAGCAGGAAGCCATCATCATCATCTGCTGCAGTCTTTTCGTCGAGAGCGATGAAAGTCCCAAGGGCCTCGCGAGAGTTGGTGTAGGTATTATCGACGGCAACCCCTACGAGATCTAGCTCTTTGCGCGCGGGGACGGTTCTGATGTATATGGCATGTCGTACCATTTCCCGCGACTCCAACCAGCATTGATGATATGCTGGCTAGAACTTTCCTCGGTGCTCTTGCCAAGTCGCGCTTAAATAAGCATCTGCACATCAAATCTGACTCAAGGCTAACATTATATCTGGCACATTTGCGTCGTTGAGTCGTTTCGATACCGATGACCTGTTTCACTTCGAATCAAAAGCTGGGCGATACGTCTGCCAAGGTCGCCAGCTTGCAGCTTCGTCAAGACAACCAACTGCCGGCTTCCCGTCGCCATTTTACACACCAGCCATTATGCCAGCTAGACCCGTCTCTCTTGTGGCTCGATTGTGTATCAGACTCAACACTCAAGTCACCTGCAGCTTGAATCTCGTATGCCTTTCTCGAGACGAGTCCTTACCCTGGGTCATTTGTGTGAGCCGTCAAGGTCGTGGTCAACTTCTTTTAGCGCACACAGAGAGTGGACATGACTCTCCTTTCTACTCATGCTATTCATCGCTTCATACTGTCTATTTGATATCATTCCTCTTGTTCTCCTACGTCCGTCCTGGCAGACTTGGCTTTTTCTTGAACCCGTATGTCGCCTCCAACACCTATTGCATCGTCGGTGTTGATCTTACATGATAGAGCGTTTCGGAAACATTGGCAAAAAACTATACATTAGTTCATGGCTAGAGTGGCTGGCTTATCGCCGCATGCTGATGCTGCTGCCACTTAATACAGCTGCTGGTCCGTTGCCCTACGTAACAAGTTCACTTCTCCAGCTCAGAACCGGCAACCTACAGAAAATCTCACCATTGAACTTGACATCGTGATAGCAATAGTAAGCCATGGCAAAGTCTCGAATAGTCACACACGCATATACTCGGAAAAGCCCAAGGACCGCCTTGACATCGTCCTTGCTCTTATTCTTCATTTGCTTCGAAAACTCTCTACGAGCAAATTATGCCTGCCGCTTTCAAGCACAAAAAAGTAAGTTGACTTTTTGCTCCTACAAATAACGTTTGAGAAAGAAATAGGCACTGATCAATTATTTTTATGAAGAGACAGCAAAAGGTTACTTCGGCTCGGAAACCCTTCCCGCGCGCGCAAGAATAGAATAATAAAGCAATCACTAAAATGTCAAAACATCCGATTGCTTGTAAAAGCTATATTGCCTATAGACAAATGCCAACCAAAGTTATTTTTTACATAGCAGCACAAAGGGCCCCTTCCCCCTCCTACATTATCGAACATGAGTATCACGCAATATTTACCTAACAGCGTAACACTTTATTTCATTTAATTTATTTGTTTATTATTACTTTTTATTTATTCTTAATGTTTTCCCCAAGATTTATGCCACCACTATTAATTGCCGATTGACTCATCGGAGCCCAAGCCGATAACAGCAACACCCGCCCACCCCCTCGAACAAAATAAAAAGCAACAAAAAGAAAAACCCGTATCGGGACTCGCACATAACCACCCCTCACCTCCATAAATCGCGTTGCAACCCTTTAGATCCCCGACCGGTAAAATACCTTGAGGGGGCGCGGCCAATCATGGCGCGCAATGTTCACCGCGGTCGTCATCTTAGCATGCGAGCACGCCATCGGCATTGCATGTCGGCTTCATCACGCAACCTCCTATATTCCCCCCTCCTCCGATGAAGGAGTCGGTTGACGCAAGGGGGGGAAAGTTCAAGAGGGTCCAGCTGCGCAAGACACGTATAAAATGATGACTTCATAGATGCAAGGGGGAAAAAACGACCCAGCAATTGACCCCAAGTTTCTTTCCCATCCATCACTATTTACGACCATCATATCATAAGCCATTGTGTTGCCGAAAAAGAATTTATCCGTACAATTAATGATCACCATATAATCAAAACATCCCCGTTACACCTTCTGACAATGGCCCCCGGAGCTCTCATAGCCGAGCACCAGGCTCAAGCACAAGCACAACCCCAAAACGAGAGCGCCTCTCGAGACATCTTCCCAGACGGCATCCGCACGTCGGGCCAGCACGAGCCCCTCTACCACCTCCTCAAGCCCTACTCTTCCTTCCCCCGTGAAATCACCGGGCCGACCGTCTGGCAAAGGGAGACGTACGTCGACAACCCTGAGCGCTGGACGCACCGCCTCACCCCCGAAGAGGTCGAAGAGATCGGCCGGGCCGCCGACGCCTTCATCTCAAGCGGCACTCCCCTGACGGGCATATCGAGGGAAAACTTTCCCCTCCCCAAGCTGGGCAAGCTCCTGGCCGCGCTCCGCGAGGACCTGCTGGACGGCAAAGGGTTCATCCTCTTCAAGGGTTTTCCCGCCGACATCTGGTCCCCGGAGAAGACGGCGGCGGGATACATGGGGCTGGGCACCTACCTGGGCTACTTCGTGTCTCAGAACGGGCGGGGACACGTCCTGGGCCACGTCAAGGACGTAGGGGACGACGCCACGCAGATTGACAGCGTGCGCATCTACCGCACCGCCGCGAGGCAGTTCTTCCACACGGACGACTGCGACGTCGTAGGCCTGCTCTGCGTCCACCGCGCGGCCGAGGGCGGCGAGAGCGACATTGTTAGCGCCCACCACGTCTGGAACACGCTGCAGAGGGAGCACCCTGACCTGGCCCGCCTGCTCACCGAGCCAATCTGGTACTTTGACCGCAAGGGCGAGGTGTCGCGGGGACAGGCAGAGTACACCCGCCAGCCCATATTCTACCTCGAGAACGGCGGCAAGGGGCGCGTCTACTCCAAGTGGGACCCCTACTACGTCCGCAGCCTGGGCCGCTTCTGGGACGACGGCACCGTCCCGCCGCTGAGCCCAGAGCAGACGAGGGCACTCGAGGTCCTGGAGGAGACGAGTCAGCGGTTGGCGCTGCACATGGTTCTCGACGTGGGCGATATCCAGTTCTTGAGCAATGCTCACCTCTTCCACGCGAGGACGGCATACAAGGGTACGTTTGACCACTTGCATTCCTTTGATACCAAGTTTTATTTGTCCAAATGCTCACCGATGCCAGACTTCCCTCCACCAGCGCCCAGGAGGCATCTCCTGAGACTGTGGCTGTCGACCCCCGAGGTCGAGGGCGGCTGGGCACTCCCTTTTCATGACAGCGCCGAGAAGAAGAGAGGTGGCGTCCAGGTGAACGATACGCCACCGAGGGCACCTCTTGATGCAGAGTAGATAGATCCAGGGGAAATGGCACGTATGCCACCAACACAGCGGTCAAAATCATGTGTCCAAAGCAATAGCCAAATGCAACGTAGAGTGGAAATTTGACATTAATCGTCTGTACTGTAAAAACATCCTATCGAAGCGCAATCTTGGTATCCAATCCCCATCCTGGTCCGTAGCCATAACCCAAACGCCGTAAATGTAAAAGAAATTGAGTGATACTCTTAATACACATGTAGGTTCTCCATCTTCTTTGAACGGCCAATATGCCAATTTGCTCGTAAATCGCATTGCTCGGCAAAGTTGAGAGTGCTGCGTCCTCAACTCCCAGCTCCTTGAGGTGTCTCTTTATGTCCAGCCTCCATGCCTGTCCTCCGTCTCGTCACGTTGCTCAGACCCCTTCGCAGGCTGTCCATGTTCTCGCCATCACCACGACGTTCGCTCATAGGAACAACCTCATATCGCTGAGGAGGACCCTGCATGCCGGCCCATAGATCTGTCGGCAGAAAGTCGCCCACTTCGGCCCTGAAGCTATCTCGCTCAAGCTCGTCAGCCTGAAGAAGCTTATCGACGGCATCCTGCGCCGTCTTCCAGGTGGCTCTGATCCTTTCGTCGACAGCTTTGCGACGCTGCGCTTCAAAGACGAGGCTGTCGTAGGCACTCGAGTAGCGTTCGTAAAAGTTTCGCAACTCTTGCATCTCGTCCAGCTTCTGGAAAACCTCGCGCTTCTCGAGATCCCACCGAGAGCGAAAGTCCTCTTCGGCAGCGAGGTAGTCGCTCAGGCGGTCACCAATCTCCACAAGAGCACTATGCGAGCGAAGGGAGGACATGTACGCCTGGCGAACTCTCTGACAATCGTCTTCAAGGGCGTCGTACTCGGCCTCAAGGTCGGCCAGCCGCTCCTGAATCTCGCGCACCACGTCTCCCACCTCCCTGGCGTCTTCTTGCACCACCTTGAGCATCTCTGCCCGGTCGCTTGCCGTCTGTGGCTCCAAGTCTGAGATCTGAGCCTCGTGTTCCGCTATAACACCGGATATAGACACGCTCTCTTGGCCTTGGGTTTGTGTCGCCTCGGCAGCTTTGCGACGTGCAAGAGCTGCGGCGCCGTCGGTGGTTCGGATCGCCGTGACGCATAAGTCAAAGTGCTTTGTCAAAGATGTGAGGAGTAGTGCCATGTTGGATGAATGCTCGTTTAGTACAGCCAGGCGGTCGGCGGAGGGAAAGAATGGATCGACGTCGGCTTCGGTGGCTTGGCTCGTGTCGGAAAACGACTTTCGAAGGTTGCGAATATCTGTGTCGAAGCGGAGTAGATCACCATCGAATGATTGCTGGATGGCCTTTTGAGTGTCAGCCTGCTTTGCGCATCAAGGCTGATGATGTAGGTAGTTTGGGAGGATGCTACTGACCTGAAGCTCCGTGAGGCTCTTCTTCATTTGGCCCCTGATCCCAGTGACGCTCTCCTCATCTACAAAATCAATGAGGGTCTTGCGCTCCTCGCCCTCCGGCCTCAGCAAGCCATCAACCACCGTCGATCGCAACGAGCTCATCGTCTTCTCCAGGTCCATATCGACTTGGTCCATCTGCTTGACAAGCTTGTCAAAGTCGCGCGCGCCCCAGTCGTACGTCGCCTGCAGGGACCTCCGCACTCGAACGAGCAGGGCAGCCTGATCCGCCATTGACGAACGTAGAAAACATGCCTGAGCTGAGAGTATCGTGGCATTCTCGTGCGACGCTCGCGCTTGCGTGGCTAACTCGTGGCCGCGAACTACGAGGTTCATGGAAGAGAGGGATCGCTTGGCTGCTAGAAGGTGGTTGACAAGTGTATCAATGGAAATAGAGCCCTCGTCATGGTCGTGGAGGCCTTGGTCGCGAGACGCAGAGCCGGAACCGGAGCCGGAGGCCTTGCTGTTGTTCGAGCGTCGCAACGAGGCTGCGGAAGAGCCTGCGCTGCGACGAATGGATGCAGTCGGCGACTGCGCCATGGCTGCGACTGCTGTCGGGGAATCGTACGGATTTATTGGATGTAGATGGCTGCACGGATGTAGATCGCGGTTGGTGTGGATTTGCTACGTACGGAGTAGTTGTTGCTTAGGGCGCCTTGCTCGAGTCTTTGGTCTCTTTTCTGGTTTGTCTTTGTCTTATCTGCCTGCAGATGATGGGCTACATGGTGAGCGACGATGGAAAAGCAAATAGATGGATGGAATTGGAAAAGGTTCAAAATGAGGTAGACTCATGGATGGCCCGTAGAGTTTACCTGGGCGTCCGCACCCTTGCATGCTAAGCTTTGGCTGATAAGGAGGTTGAGCATGGCTATGCTTGCGCGATAAGGCTCACCCTGGCGTCATCAGTCGCTATCTCCAGGAAAGTGATGTGCTGCTATGGTGCTACCCACTAGCCTAGCACGTCGGCAGGCTGCAGCTCCAGCGCCCATCCTCTTGGCTTCTCTAACCTGCCTTCCTTGTTAACAGGGCTAATCCGTATTATCATGCAAGGGCCCGTCGCCGGTACCGGAGCATTGATAGCACCATCACGCGTCTAGCACATCATGCTCGATCCCACTCTCGACACCATCTTGCATATACTCGTTGGCAACATGAGGAACTACGATTTGACTTCTCAACGATCCAAGTCCAACAAGGTGCTAGAAGGGAAAAAGTGGAAACCATAGCGACAAAGTGGCCCAGTCTTACCATCCACGAAAGATCGCAAGGTGAGGTCGTCTCCAATAACCTCATTCAGCAACTCAGTCTCTTCCGAGAGGTATCGCCCGACAGGTACTCTCTTAGTCAAAGCAATGTCATCCCCGGCGTGATGAAGAGTCGGCGGGCCTACCAGGGATTGGTCGAGTTTGTTCTGCGAAGCTCAGAATCCCTCGTCCTTGGTTCGACTGAATGGCTCCTCAAGCAACCTCGAATCCTAGGTGGGATTCTTAGCAGATGGAGAACGACACAATGGGAAACTCGACTTCGATATTAGTGAGCCCAAGATTCTTCAAGTACAAAGCACCAGTCGAAGCAGTACCAGCCTACAGCAAAAGACGGCAGTGAAAGAAGGCCAAATTCCTAGTATCCGATCCGGAGTGTACCGAACACATCCCTTAACTTTCAGCCGCCTCTAGGACGCAGAGAGCATGTCTCCTTTGCCGTTCTTTTCGTCTTGCTGCAAGTCGCGCGTCTCTACACCTTCGGCTACATTCACTACAAGCTGGACTGGGTCAAGGAGGGGACATGATAGCTGAATCAGCTTAAATTTTGTCATTATATGCACAGCTTTCCTTGCTGGCGGTGCATGATTAACATGAAGAACAAGAGAAAAGGAGAGACGCTGGATTCCACTAGTCAGTCGAAGCTCATGACTCCAAAGAGGAGCTCGACTTGATGATCCAGCGGAGTACTTGCGCATCTCACAAATGGGTAGCGGACGATCTAGTCTCGAAGGTTCCCTTTTTCTATCGATGTATGCCCTCAGCGGAGAAGAGTCAGATACCGAGAGTCAGTGTCAGGACTGTGTGAGAGAGCTCGTGGAGAGACCGCAATATATGGCCTACAACGCGCTCATCATTCCAATGAGTGAAGAGGAGACGTTGCCAACGCCCATGCACATGCTGCAATATCCCCGTCGGACTTGTTTCAATCTTGAAATGGCAAGGAAGCTTGATAGAGTATCTGCTCTCTACTCTCTGATTTACAGCATATGCAGACTGTAGGCTGTTCAAGGCCTTCAAGGCTATGACGAACCCGACGCTCTGGCGACGAGACTGTGAGCAAAGTATCGAAATTCAGCCAATTTGAACACTTCAACAGTCTCGATGAGTACATGGGCATATTCGACACGATGACGCTTCACCGTTGGATTTGAAGACAGACCGGGTTTGCGTCAAGGAACACAGTCTCAGCTGTGTCGAAGTTTTCTCAAATCAGTATTCAGCATATCAAACCCTGGTATAGAGACGTTCTTTGGCGTACGCCCCTGTACCTAGCGACAATGTCGAGGAACGATGATTTCATCAAGGAGCTTGGCAAATCACAAGTCATAGAAGACCGAATACCCATGATGCTCTGGGGAAGAGTTCCAAGCATCTCATCGCATAAAGTGGCTGCTAGAGGCTTGTACGGCTACTGCACATTATACGATCTGGGCGCTGACCGACTCAAGGAACGTACGTGCCAAACACCGCTACATGAGCTGCTTGTGACGATGCCGTGGGTATTGTCTAGCGAAAGACTCTCATATAACGGACCAGTGCTCTATCCGGAACTAGGCCCAGACAACAAAAGCGTTCACACCTCGTATATTCCCTGTGTATGGCCCACCTATCAAGAATGAATCTATTTCCTGCCATCCTAGGAGTTTCTTCTGGGCTGCTGAAGCGTCTTCTTTATTTTAGGGCCGGAGTTTTGTACGTGGATACATATGATAAAGCGTACGACTTACGACTGCGTGAAAACGACGCCCGGGGTCTGCGGACAAATACAAAAAGAACGGGCCTTTACTTTTCCTTCAATGAAGGCTGCACGTATGCAAAGTGTGCCCCGAATGATGACAGGTATGACAGACCAACACGTATCCCTGATAGAACTCAGCAGGTGCCCTATGAAAGACATGGATCTCGCCAATATCTGCCCTGCCATCTATTGCCAGCGCTTCGCCGACCAATTATTGGACGTTCAGTCCCCTACTCGCTACATGAGTGATCGGGTGGTCGGCCACTCATCATGCAATGTGAAAAAGCGACAGACCGAATTGTTCATGTACGTATGAAAAAAAAGCGATGGCCCGGATTCTCTCCCCGCCACCGTCAGCTATTCTGTTTCGAGATAATCAGTTCAACTCGCATTATTCATCCTTTGAGATTTCCAATCTTAGCATGATTTATAATCAACCATGAAACAGCATAGTCATAACGTGCACTTCTCCGCTATTAGCTTGTTCCACGTATTGCCCCGTCATTGCTCCGCGGGGACCCGACTAGGCAATGCCGGCATGCTACAGGGCGGCGGGTGAGCTGGAATTGCATTGACCCTGGCTTATACGCTGGCAGAAAGTGTACAGGGCCGGAGATTGGGTGGTGTACGGAGTAAAGAAGCGCTGGCGGAGTTGAGGATTTCAGAGATGACATTGAGGAGAAAGTGCGGTGCAACTCCGCCCGTTTACCCCCGTTGGATGTGGGGATATAAAAAAACGTTGGCAGAGGACGTTGGTATAACTATAAAGCCCCTCTTGACTTGCAGAGAATTCCTTGAAAGATTGATTGTTTTCACTTCATTAGTACTCAAGCAAATCGGAAAAACTAGCCATCAACCACCACCATGTCGTCCAGCCTTTACGTTCAGACGGTTCCCGTCTTCATCAAGTACCTCAGGAACCTGGCCAAGATTATGGACAAGGGTATTGCGTATGCCAACGAGAAGTCGATTTCGCACGAAGAGATGTTTAAGCTCAGCCTGATCGACGACATGAAGGGGTGGGTGATTCATATATACATGGATATAATTGGGGACCGTGGTTAACATCTGGGACAGCTTCTACTACCGTATCCAATGCTGCTGCAACGTGGCCAAGTTCTGCCTCGAGCGCCTGGGCAAGATGGAGGTGCCCGTCTTCGCCGACGACGAGACCACCTTTGACCAGCTGCACGACCGCATCAACAAGACCATCGAGCTGCTCGAGAGCGCCGACCCCAAGTGCATGGACGGCATGGATAGCCAGGAGGTCGTCTTCCAGGGGGGCAACATCGGCAAGTTCAGGTTCGAGACGGGCCAGCGGTACGTGAGCGAGTTTGCCATGGCGAACTTTCATTTTCACATGGGCCTCGCGTACAGCACTCTCAGGGCAAAGGGCGTCGGCGTCGGCGTGATGGATTACCTGAACGATGTGATGGTAAAGGTCGAATAAATGGACCAAAAATGTTTGGGAATAAAAATAGAAAAAAGTTTAGAGTAAAATAAAATAAAATTAAAAACTCAATAAAGGAAGGGGCCAAGAAGTATATACGCATAATCTCGGTTTGGGCTGCATGCTTTTGAATATCTGAGTCGTGGAAATGGAATGTAATATTATGCGGTATGAACAATGGAAGGATAGAAAAACCCACAAAAGAAATCGGAGAATTTCCGCCACGGCTAACAATTCTCACATTTTTTTCATCTCATCCGCCGGCTTTATCGTCAACAAATCCATCCGTGCAGTTAAAGAATAAAAAACAAAAACAAAAATAAAATAAAAAAGAGAGGGAGAAATACAAAAACTCCGCCATGACATCAACAGCGGAGAAGCCCCCAGCCTCGGCCCTCAGCCACGAAGAGCGCTTCTCGCGCGTCCAAGCCCTCTACAACCGCCTCACAGCAGCGGCGCCAATCTACAACTTCCTCCTCTCGTCCGCCAAGCTCACGACCGTCACAAAGGGCAGCGTGACGGTCCGGCTGGAGCTCACGGCCTCGCACGTAAACTCGCGCGGCGGCATCCACGGCGCCGTGTCGGCGGCTTTTATCGACTTCGCCACGGGCCTGGCCATTGCTAGCCACGACGGGAGGTCGTCGACGGGCGCGAGCGTGGACATGCACATTTCTTACCTGAGCGTCGCGAGCGCGGGGGACACGGTCGAGGTGCGGGCCGTGGCGGAGAGGGTTGGGGGGAACTTGGGGTACACGACTTGCAGGATCGTCAAGGTTGCGCCGGATGGGGAGGAGAAGGTCGTGGCTTTGGGGCAGCATACCAAGTATGTGAGCCTTCCTGCTGATAAGAAGGGGGCGGATAAGTAGATGTCATACAACCCGGAGACTATAGAAGGAAACTCTAGATGGAAACTATAGATGGAAACTAGAAGGGAAACTATAGAAGGGGAATGAATTTTTGTTACGTGGTTTGTTGCATCGAGGGGACGCCATAGAAATAGGAATCAACCTCTTTAGAAATAAATGACTGCAAATGAACTTTTACCTCCAACTCTGATCAGAGTTCTGCTGGACTTTTCTCAATCGTGGGGATTTCCAGCTCAAAGTTGACATTCAGTGCTATATGATTCTTTCCGAGCTGTACGGAGTAGACAGACGGAGCACTCCCGGCAACCGAGACGGACTTCGGGCCGCACCGGCGGAGAAACTCCGTCCATCAAACGATCACCATCTATTATATCAAACCACCTATTTATACAATTCCATGAAAGACTCGCCGTATCTCATTTCTACTTTCATATCAAATAACCTCATGAGAGCAATGGATGAAGCACAAGACACCAAGATTCCCGTCTCGGCCACCGAGGCCAGGCGTTTCATCGAGGCCGTCCTCGTCGGCAACAAGGTGCCGGCGGAGCACGCCGCAATCGTCTCCAAGGCCCTCGTGGCGGCGGACCTGCGCGGCGTAGACACGCACGGCATCAACCGGATACCGTCGTACATGACGCGCATCCGCGACGGCATCCTCGACCCTTTGGCGGTGCCAACCGTGAAGCAAATCACCCCCGTGGTGCACCAGGTCGACGGCCGCAACGGCTTCGGCTTCGTCGCCGCCCAGCTCGGCATCGACAAGGCCATCGAGGCGGCCAAGGTCTACGGCATCGGCATGACGAGCGTGAGGGGAAGCAACCACTTTGGCATGTCGGCTTGGATCGTCAACGAGGCCATCAGGGAGGACATGATGTCGCTCGTCTTCACCAACTCGAGCCCCGCGCTCGCGCCCTACGGCGGCAGGAGCAAGATCATCGGCACGAGCCCCATGGCCTGCGGCGCACCGGGCAGGGAATGCGACCACGACTTCATACTCGACATGGCGCCCTCGGTGGCGGCCAGGGGAAAGATTTACAAGGCCAAGAGGAGGGGAGAGCAGATACCAGGGGACTGGGCCCTCGACGCCGAAGGAAAACCCACGACGGACCCGGACGCCGCTCTGGGGGGTGTCCTGCTTCCCATGGGAGGGCCCAAGGGCTCGGCCCTCGCCGTCATGATGGATGTCTTTTCCGGCGTGCTCTCCGGCTCGGCTTTCGCCGGGGAGGTCACCGGCCCTTACGACTTTTCCCGTCCCGCCGACGTAGGCCACTTCTTCGTCGTCGTCAAACCCGACCTGTTCATGGGCCTCGACGAGTTCAAGGACCGGATGGAGCACCTCTACAAGAAAATCACCGAGTCCGAGCCCGCCCACGGCGTCGACAGGATCTACTTTACGGGCGAGAGGGAGATTCTCGAGCAGAAGAGGAGGGAGGAGACCGGCATCCCGCTGGTGCAGGCCGAGATTGATGCGCTGAACGACGAGGCGAGCAAGGTTGGCGTCGAGGAGCTAAAGACTTTGTAGTCGATTGGAGGAAATGAAGGTGGAAACAAACCAGACAGAGGTAATGTTGGTTTATAGAATAAATTTAGAACAATTTATTATTACTTGCGAATGGATTGCCATATGTTGTCATCATGGTGCTGTGATGATGGACATTATCTGCTGGTGATGGGATCTTAACTCGTCGATACAACTTACCTCGGAAGTTCTAAAAAAGAAAAAAAAAAAATCATATTGCGTATTTTTATTCCCACAGACACTCTACATATGCGACTGACTGACTGCATGTTCCTGCCGTTGGTGTGGAATATTAGCCTTTATAAGCCCTTACAAGTAGTACCTAGTACCAGGAGTGGATTCACTTTTGGTATTTCGTGCAACACCTTATCTATTAAGGCGTTTTAGCCGTCACCCCGCATTCTACCTTGAGTAACACGCACGCTGACCTCCGATTCTCATCACTTCTTCCTCCAGCCTCAGCTTCTCACTTCAAGTTTCTCCCTACGCCTCTCTCTTTTTTTTTTTTTTTTTTTTTCTTTTTTTCTTTTTAGAGAAGCATTCATTCCCCCGTGGATGCTAGCCCCGAACAAGGGAGACATCATCGTGCAGGCCACCACACACCACCATGGCAATAATGTCCCTCCCAAAGCCTCTTCGCTCTCTCCCACCCAACTCCCTCAGGGCGATAACGACGCTCATCCTCGCAAACGTCGCGATATGGATCATCGTCCTGCCAATCCTCATATCGCACCCGCGCCTGGCGGCGCCCGCGGCGCTATCCTACACCCTCGGCCTCCGGCACGCCCTGGACGCGGACCACATCTCGGCCATTGACCTCACCACGCGGCGGCTCATCTTCGCCTCGCAGCGGCCGGCCACCGTCGGCACCTTCTTCTCCCTGGGGCACTCGACGGTCGTGGTGCTCACGTGCGTCGTCGTCGCGGCGACGAGCGGCGCCCTGAGGGAGCGCTTCGATGGCTTCGCGAGGGTCGGCAACATTGTCGGCACGAGCGTGAGTGCCGTCTTCTTGATGGTGCTGTGCGCGGGCAACGGGTATGTCCTGTGGACGCTTTCTAGGAGGATCAAGGCAACCCTGAGGGAGAGGCGAGTTGTGGGTGACAGCAGCAACATCGGGGGAGAGGGAGGAGGGGACGGAGAGGTTGAGAGGATGGCGGCCGGCCAGTTCGCTCTCGAGGGCGGCGGCATCCTGACGCGCATTTTTCAAAAGCTGTTTAAAGCCATTGACAGGCCGTGGAAGATGTACCCGCTAGGCTTCGTCTTTGGCCTCGGTTTCGATACGAGCTCCGAGATTGCCATTCTCGGCATCGCGAGCGTGCAAGCTGTGCAAGGAACGAGCATCTGGCTCATCTTGATTTTCCCCATCTTATTCACCTGTAAGTTTGTTTGTTTTCGACTTCCCTAATCACACCTTGTCTTGTTACTGATACTCTGACGATAAGCTGGCATGTGCCTCTTGGACACCACGGACGGAGCTCTCATGCTGGCCCTCTACACGTCCAAGGCATTCTCGCGCGATCAGCTTGCAATTCTGTATTACTCATTCGTCCTAACGTTAATCACTGTCGTCGTGTCCTTCTTCATCGGCATGATCCAGGTCCTGTCCCTGATTCAGAACGTGGCCGAGCCCGAGGGCAGGTTCTGGGATGGCGTCGAGGCCGTCGGAGACTATTTCGATGTTGTCGGTGCGGCTATATGTGGGCTTTTCTTTGTCGTCGGCGTGGGCAGCATTGTCGTGTACGGTCCATGGAAGAAAAGGATGGAAAGATTGCAGAATGCGCAACGACATGGGCACGCTGAGAGATCCGAGGAGGAGGGACCTCTATCAACAACGCCACTACTTTCGAATTAGTAATTTTTTTTTCTTCTTTTTTTTTCTTCTTTTTTTTTTTTTCTTTCTTGGACATGCTCAATCTTACCATTCCCAGGACTTATACAAAAAAAATACCATTGAATACGATGTAAGATAGCAACAAATTGGTAGGGCTGATGCAAAGAAGAACTGACTCCGAGTGGCGTAGCATATTGGCTGAACCTTGTTCCTCAATCACTTGAATCACATCTTGTTTTTCCCTTGTCGCACATTTTTGCACATTTTTACACATTTCTGTCCAACCACAGGTGAAGCCACTCACCAAACTCAGGTACGGCCCCTGATGGATCAATTCGCTACGGAGTACATCAATCCTACTTCTTGGCCCCATTCCCATGTGGTAGTATTACTTGGCAGCGGGTGCGCCTACATACATGCTATTTATATTACACTTGGGTAAAGCTCATATCCACAAACAGCCGTTTATTTTGATGGGAAAAAAGGGACACGCTTGGCCACATCCGTTTGTCCTACTTTCCCCAGGTTGGGCTGTCCAACGTGCATGGCTCCACGACGGCAAAGTGTATATTTTGACGTTGCGTCTCTCATCGTGTCAGCCTTACATCGCCCAACGTCTTATGGATATATCGTTTGTAACGTTCGCGCAAAGTATGTCAGCCACCCCCCGCCAATCTCATCGTCTTTGCCCAAACGCTATGCTAGGCGCGCACAAGAAACAAAGGCCGTACTAAAAATCGCGGAGCGCTTTAGCTTCCCGCCTGAGGCAGATGAACCCGCATGGAAGCATCGCCATGCTCTTCCAAGGTAAAGTCTGGCCTCTGGGCGAAACCAATACTTTGCCACAAGAGTCCCACCAGAAGTGCTGATCACGTGTATATAGTGCAGTTTTCCACAGGTGCTGCGTACACCGCACAGTACTTTCATTCGTATTTGAAAGCATTGACAAATTGCGCAAGGCTTTCTTTGTTAATATTGATATTGATAATATTGATAGAGTTTGGAGGCGTCGAAATGTCGAAATAAGGTTTTCTTTTTTTGGTCACCGGATGACATACAAGGGGGGCTATAAAGTTGTTCAACTTGGGAAAGAAGTAGTTCGGAATCAACTGACGAATTCCGACCGACTAGCCCGACCGAGACTCTGCAATAATCAATAATTCAACTAGGCATATTGTACATGCTTCACGCTCGGACTACCTAGCTGGTTTTGCTCGCCGCCATCTCGAAAGTCGATCAAGACGGGAAGCGCTACGTTTACCCAAACCGCGTACTCCGTACTCCGTTCATACTGAGTACTGAGTAGGTGAGGGACTAAATGGCCAAGAACGTATGATTGACGGATGGCGCCATTTTCACTAATGAATAGAACATCGACATAACGATTAATAATGCAGGGTCGAAACTGACACGGACAACCAGCTAAGCGTCGAGTCAGTGTTCCGAAATCGCTCATCCCTTCCTTCTCGTCACATCATTTCCGACTACCAGATTGCCCAACCCGGTCCTTATCGTGCCGCAGGCCAACCCGGAGATCGACACAAGAAAAAGTCTCGCCAATCTGTTTGGAAGGGATTCTCCGCGAGAAGGAAGAGATTTTTGTCAAAGACCCTGAACAAGGGACGTGAGACATGTTCCGTGCAGCTAGTACAGACCGGGTCGGAATCATTCATTCCGAAGCATTGATCTCAAGCACTCAAGCATTGATCAGGATGAAACCCTTGGAAGGAAGGGGTCGGGAATTATTTTGAGTGAGGCTGCGTGCTCAAAATAAGGAGGGTTGGCTTTCGAAAAGTTGGGGTGACGGCCGGCCCCGCCTTCAACCCCCCGATTGAACCCCTAAAAAAAGGAGGGACCCCTAGATTGATCGCTAAACACCCCCTCCAAAATGTATCTTTCTGTGGGTCGTCACCAACCGTCGAAAGTTCCCCGCCATTTCTTTCTTTCTCTCCGCCACCGGTCTACGACTTACTTTGGTTATTACCATTTTTGGTTTGATCAACCAGCCGCCGAGACAAGCCCATGGCTGAACATGAAATTCACGAGGGCACACGGATGATGATCACGCTGAAAATCGCTCTGGGATGACAATGTTCATCCCAAGTCCCATGCCCGGCCTTGCCAATCAAGTCTACACACCATCACGAAACTAGTCAGACCGCCCAAGCCGTATCTGCAGCTGTCTCTCCTTTGTCACACTGTACACTCTACTAGTGATGAGAGTAGAAAGGGGGAAGGGGGGGCTTGATATCGCCTTGGCACCCATAGTTGACCTTGCAGGTGGTGGGTAATATGGAAAGAAACGCAACCTCGAATCCCACCGCTATTCTATGCTGTGAGAGGGTAAGGAAGAGAAGAGAAGAGAAGAGTGCTTTGACCGCGGTCGGTAGGGAATGCAACCCCTGAGATCACCAAGCTGAGGGATCCAGGGTCTTTTCGTTGACCACGACAAATTCCCCCCCCTTAGCGGACCAGCGAGCGAATCATGTTTGGCAGGTTCGGTTTCCAGAACAAGGGGGCCGTTCGGATGCATGGAAGACTGGTACTCCGTGCTAGAAGCGAAGGGCATTTAGCATTAGTCGGTGAGTGGGAACTGTCAGACAAGACCGACAAAGTGGAAGACCCAAAGGTGTGCTTACTTGTACAGGACGAGGCGAGGTTCGAAGCCTACACCTTTTCATTGTCGCTCCCTTGCGAAGTTACTCTTATCGCTCGAGAACCCCGGCCTGTACTCCCGGTGGAGCCGGTGCCACGTTGGTACATATCGTCCGCTTTCTATTAGTGCCGGGCCACCCATCCACACCCTTTTTCTTAATCTGACTCGAGGTCAAGTTCTAGCGGCCATACATTTATAAACTTTATAAATATCGCCTTTCCTGTCCCTCGAGCTTTGTTGAAGAATTGTTCTTGAACCTTTCTGGATTCTTCCTGAATCACCCCATCTACCTTTTGCCAGATATAAATATCCGCCCGGGTTCGACATTCTTGTTGTCACCCACAACTCTCCTTCGAGTGTTTCATCTAGAGGCGCTGGACGCACCTTTTCTTGTCTGCCTCTCGCTAGGCCACAAGGCTTGAATATCTTTGCTATCAAACTTGCCACTTGATCGTTTTTGCCATATTTGTTTGCGGATAGACTTGTTTACGCTGTTGCAACTTTGACACACTTTCTCGCTTTCTTCCTCTCTCTTACGCACAGACACACACGCACATACATCATGCACGGATACAGTTCATCAGAAGAGTCCGAGGACCCTCGTCGGCCTCGGGCTCAGCCACAGACCAACAACAACAACGACCAAAAGAAGAAAAAGAAGAAGAAGCTGCCTCCCCAACAGTCCATCAACAAGATCTGGAAGAAGTTCTCCAAGCGAAAGTTCCACAAGGCCCTGGCCGTTCTTCCTTTTGACCCTGTCCTGCCCCCGGCTATCTCGGAGCGTCACAACGAGCTTCTCTGGGATGGCTACCACAAGGCCGCGGCCGAGTGCAGGAGCAAGGTCGAGAAGATTGTCCGAGAGTGCAAGCGCATCAACACGCGCTACCGCGACCCCGGCTTCGACCTGGACTTTGACTTCAAGTACGAAAAGGGCCACTGCCTGAACCACCTCGGCGGGCAGAAGTGGGAGCTTAACAAGACTACCCTGCTCAGCTCGAGCGCCGCCGTCCCCAAGGCCGTCAAGCGAGTCCATGAAATTTTCGAGAAGCCTACCTTCATGGAGACGATCAACAGCGGTGATGTCAAGCAAGGCAGCATCGGTGATTGTTGGCTGATGGCTGGGCTGAGTGCCCTTGCGAATACCGAGGATGGCATCAAGCGCCTCTGCGTTGCCCACGACACCAAGATTGGCATCTACGGCTTTGTCTTTTATCGCGATGGCGAGTGGATCTACTCCATCATCGATGACAAGCTGTATCTCAAGTCGCCGTGCTGGGATCACCCCAGCATGCAGCGTGATCTCCTCCAGCAGATCGACCGCGAGGACGTCGAGTCGGTTTACAGGAAGACCTACCAGACTGGCTCCAAGGCCCTCTTCATGGGGCAGTGCGTCAATCAGAACGAGACTTGGGTCCCCCTCATCCAGAAGGCCTTTGCCAAGGCCCACGGAGACTACGCGTCGCTGGTCGGCGGCTGGATCGGTGAAGGTCTTGAGGACCTCTCCGGTGGTGTCACATCCGAAATCTTCACTTCAGACATCCTTGACACCGACGAGTTCTGGGACAACGAGATGTCCAAGGTCAACCAAGAGTTCCTCTTCGGCTGCTCCACCGGTGTCCTCGAGCACGGCTACGGAGAGCGTGATGGCATCTCCGAGGCCCATGCATACGTTGTCATGGACGCTCGCACCTTGAAGTCTGGCCAGCGACTGGTCAAGCTTCGCAACCCTTGGGGTAAGATCCGCAAGGGTATCTGGGAGGGGCCGTGGAGCGATGGTTCCAAAGAGTGGACAACAGAGGTCCAGGAAGAACTTGGCCACAAGTTTGCCAGCGATTCCGTTTTCTGGATCGCCTATGAAGATCTTATCCGGAAGTTCTCCCTGATCGACCGCACTCGTCTCTTCCGCGATGCTGACTGGCGATGCTGCCAGCGGTGGATCGGTGTCGACGTCCCGTGGAAGCCTGACTATCACGAAAAGTTCCAGATCAAGCTGACGCAGGACTCGCCTCTCGTCCTGGTGCTGTCTCAGCTCGACGACCGCTACTTCAAGGGGTTGAAGGGCCAGTACAGTTTCCGCTTGCACTTCCGCCTCCACGAGATGAACAGCCTCAAGTCCGAGGACTATATCGTTCGATCTCATGGCAACTACCTCACTAGCCGCTCCGTGTCCGTCGAGCTGCCTGACATGCCTGCCGGTGACTACGTTGTCTACGTCAAGGTCACCGGCGAGCGCAACGTCAAGGCCTCCTCTGTCGAAGACGTCGTCAAGCGAGAAGCCGCCGAACGTATGGAGAACGAGAAGCTTGCCCAGGTTGGTCACGCCTATGACCTTGCCCACAGCAAGGCCTGGGACCACATGGACAAGGTCAACAAGATGCGCAAGAAGCAGGATCAGAAGAAGGCTTCGGGCTTCCGTCAGAAGGAGCGCCGTCGCCACTGGGAGAAGCGCCACCTCAACCGCGAGGTTGGCAGGAAGCAAGGCGAGAAGAACGCTGAGAAGAAGAAGCGGCGTCGCGAGGCTTGGGAGGCGGAGCAGCGCAAGAGAGAGGCCGAGGAGGAAGAAGAGGAGAGGCTCCAGGCCGAGGAACTGCGTCGTGCTCAGAAGGAGCGTGAGGCCAATGCCGAGAAGGAGAGGGAGTCTGAGAAGAAGGACAACGCCGACGAGGCCGATGACGAAAGTGATCCCGAGGAGATTCGCAAGGGCGATGCCGCTGCCGCTGCTCCCGTCAAGGCTGACAAGGATGCTTCTTCTTCTTCCGTGTCCAGCGGTTCACCTCAGTTCACACCCAAGACCGAATCCTCTACCGTCACGCCTTCGGACGAGAAGAAGCAACAAGTGCCACCGACCAACGATGATGATGGCAGTGGTGGTCCTCCTCCCCCTGCTGCCAAGCCTGTCCAGGAGGCCGTCAAGCCCGCCAAGCCCCGACCCGTCTACGACTCTGCGGGCGATTCGTCCGATTCGCCCGTCGAGGACTGGGAGATTCTGTACAGCAGCGACGACATGGCCCGCAAGCCTCGCATCGCTCCCCAGCCCCCGCCGCAGCCCAAGGACGACTACGACACCGAGGAGGAGAAGATGGCGGACCCCTGGAACGCCGTCTGCATCGTCGGCATCAAGGTCTACTCCAAGGACGCCAACCTCGAGCTCCGCACCGTGCTGGAAGGCGGCGAGCTCCTCGAGGGGGGCATGGGCGAGAAGGGATCCCCTGACCTCGACAACGCGCAGACCAACGCCGGCGGGTGCCGCGAGATGCTCGGCATCAAGGACGGCGCCAACTCGTCCGACAACCCCAACAGCGCCATCGACGCTTCGGCCTTTTACGACTCCGTCATCAACCGCGACGGCCTCGTCATCACACCCGGTCCGAGGGACATGAGGGACTACATCTGCGACTCGGCCGATACGTCGGGCATGTGCACGCCCGCTTACGAAGGGAACAAGAGGTTGGAAGCAATTGCTAGACGATAGATTTGTCTTTCATTTTGGGTTTTACGATGTTTAGATGTTTAGATGTTGTTGCATAGCGATGGGTATCATGGATTGCTGTGTTTTGAATGTAGTTTTAGCTCTCGGATAGCCAGTTTCTTCTTCTTCTTCTTTCCTCCTTTTCTATTTTTCTATTTTTCTTTTTTACATGATCACATTTACGTTCGCTATTAGAACAGATATTTCGTCTACATGATACATTATTCATTCTTTACGATATATGTGTGCGCTTCACCTGGGATTAATGCCCATTGGGCATATACATGAGACCAATGTGTTATTACTCATGATCTGTCACAGCTCGATAATCAAAAGTGTGTAGTCCGGCGAACATCCGGTTTCCCCCTCTAACAATCATGCAGGAGAACGCATGTGCCACGAAAGGAACAAATGATGCCCCCCGCGCGCATGTGGTTTGCGGGGAGGAGGAATGCGGGGAAGTGTGGTTGGTGGTTGGCAAAGGCGGCACATATCACGCTGCATGAACAGGGGGTTTCTAACCTCAATCTCCGACGATGGTTGTAGTGAGATGAGGAAACACAGTACCCAGGAAGGATGGGCTGATTTGGAACTTTCTCTAGAAATAGTTCCTAATGGTAGCTATAGTCAAGGGTAACTCAGGGGGGTCAGTATGGTCCTTGATTAATGGTTCATCAAGCGAATCGACGCAAAGGGGGAGATAGTTAACCAAGAATCAAAATATCAATTCATCAAGCGTGGGTATCACCGCATATGCTCGCCGCTTCATGCTGTCCAATCTCTTTCTATGTGCACCATTTCATATGTCTATCATCACCACGTCTAAAACAACCGCATCTAGGGAAAAAATCGGTATTCGTAAATATGAAGAATTGATAGGGTCTCTGACCGCATCAGGGGATTCAGCTCTCTTCGTCGTCTGTATATTCTTCCCCTTCGGCTTCGGGTTGGGCTTGGTGCTCTGAGAGCTTGGGGTTGCGCAACGCCAGCGCGAAACCAATCATCGGCGCACAGACGCAAATACCAGCAATGCACAACGTTCGCTGAACCGAGCTGTAACTTTCAATGATGGCATCCCTGATTTCGGTGCCCACCGGGTAGTTGGAAACCACGGAAAAGGGAGATTGGTAGATGGCTTCCGCGAGGCTTTCGTTTGGCTGGAAGCTGAGGTTGTCCTGCAAAGCCGGCAGGAGAGTCTGCGTCCATATGGCGCCCGATAGGCAAGTTCCCAGCGCACTTCCAAAGTTGTAAAAGGAAAGGTACAGGCCGGTGAGGATAGCCATGTGCTCCCTTGTCGCGGATGCCTGGATCGACGCCTGCGTCGGGTAGGCAAACAGGCCACTTGCGAGTCCCATGAGCACTTGGGCGAAGAGAAGGCCATTCTGCGACGATGTAGAAGCTCCGCCAGGGAACTTGATCAGAACAGCGAAGGCAACCATGAAGATGCATGTCCCGACGACGATGATGAACTTGAGACGACGAATCTTGTAAATGATCAAACCAACGAGCACGCCACTAATGACTCCAAAGAATGAGAAGAACGAAGTGATCCGGGTCGCGCTTTCAATATGAAAGTCGAAAGCTACAACGAGCACCGTGTATAGGTAATTACCTTGGGTGTACCATGCGAAATTGAGCAGACTTCTGACAGCGAGTGCCGCCCAAACGCCCCTATCGGTGAGCAGATGGAACGGCACCAAGGGGTGACGAGACCACTTTCGCTCCCACAGGATGAATATCGGGACCATCATCAAGCCGAGAACCAAAGGGACGATGACATGGGGGTCCTCCCAGTGGTCGACCTTTTGTCCGGTAATAGTGAGGGGAGCGAGAATCATGGAACATGATGCCACGACCGTAATGAGGCCGGCAACATCGAGCTGATGGAACAGTGCCCATTGCGTCTGGCTATTGAACGACACCTTAGGTTCATCCAGCTGCTCGCGGCTGCGATGTTCCACGGTGTAGAGGAAGATGAGCAGCGGCAGCGAGGCAACGGGGTAGATGATGGCCCACATCCCAAGGCCCCATCTCCACGTCGTGACCTGGAGCACCGCCGAGGTGATGTTTCCGCTGATCCACGTGTTGACGAGGAACGGCATGGCGGGAATATAGCTAAAGAAGACCCTGGCTCTCATGGAGGAGAAGTCTGCGATCAGGACCTCCATCAGAAGCACGATGCAAGTGTATCCAATCTGGTAGATGATGGTTCCGGCGCAGAGGAACTCGACGGACGTGGACGTAGCCTCTATGGATATTCCAATGGTGTACAAGACGGTGGACACGGCAACGACTTCGAATCTGCCAAAGACGTCGGCAATCTTGGCCGCGGTCGGTTGCGCCGCGACAGCAATAACGCTGCGTAGAACGTTGATGGTCGCTAGGTAGGAGTGGACGTTGAACGAGGCAGTAGCGTAGGGTGTGTAAGTCCCTCGGAGCTGAGATTCGAGACCATAGGCATATCCGATGAGAAAGATGGAGGCGAAGAGAATAGCACGTTGGGTTGTTGTCAGCTTAGCTGAGATGTTCTCCATGCGTGCCACGCCGGCAGAGTGCGCACCACGTCTCCCATCACCATCATCACCTCCGCCAAAGAGACCATCGTCGACATATTCACGGATCTGTTCGACGCGGGGTTGTTGGTGTTGCGCGATTTGCCTGGACGAGATATTTATTACGTCGCACGTCTTGGAACTGTGGGCCGGTCCAAGTAAGGGGGCCTCCTCCGGTGAGGATGCTTCCGGAGCAGCCATGTCGATGGCATTCGAGATGCGTGGGATATTGGGAGAGGAAAGGTGAAATTAAGGGAACAGAAAGGAGGGTTGGACACGACATCGGCGAAAAGAAAAAAAAAAGAAAAAAAGAAAAAAAGGGACGAAAGAGGACGAAAGATGCGGGGGGCAAGTCAAGCCGACTGACATGTCATGTCATGTCATGCCTAGTCATCTGAACGAACGAGAAGGAGAGAAATATGAATCAAAGTGAGGAAATAAAAACCTGTAACAAGTGTTCATGCAGTAGCACAAGGCGCTGTAACTGGACAGGGTGCCATGCAAGGCAGGGTTGCAGGGTTGCAGGGTTGCAGCAGGCACACACCTACAGGATCTGATAAGATAATCAGATCAATCAGCTGATAGAACAGTGAGGCTAGCGGTGCTTTCAGCGGACCTTGGGGGGCGCCATGACGACCAACATGGCCATTACTGCGGATCTAGCCGCCCACCAGTGCCACCACCGCGCGCTTTGTGGATCAACCACGCCCTGTAGGCCCTGTGACTCTGGGCGCTTTGTAGGCTGCCTACGCCATAATCGCTGGGGGGAGGCACTTTTGGGAGGGAGAATCATGCCATTTTGCATCATGGGGAAAAATTGTCCGTTTTTTACCAGTTACCAGCGTGCTTCAACCAACGCTGTACCGCCCGAGATTGACCATCGACGTTTTTAAAGATGTACTCCAAACTCAAAGCTATCACATCATTCATCAAGTCGCAAACTTGGCAAACTCGTCGACGGACGGATCCGTCGCTCGCCTGTACTCTGACGCATTCGCCGTCTCCTCCGCCAGCGCTTCTCCATACTGCTCCGCAATGAAAGCGTACGCCATGTCGATGCCCGCCGATATGCCGGACGAAGTCCAAATATTACCGTCGACGACCCATCGTGCCTCCTTTATCCATTTAACGTTGGGTCCCTGAGATCGTACCTATCCGTCCTTTTTTAGCTCTCACTCGAGTTCAAGTAATACGCAAAGATGGGAGGCATGTCTGTCCTTACCCAGCCGAAAGACAGCTTGTTCGAGGTAGCTTCGCGCCCGTCGAGCACGCCCGCCTGTGCCGCTATCGCGCTGCCGGTGCACACGGTCAAGAGGTACTTGAGGTTGGGGTACCTCTCCCTGATGAAGTCCCGCACGGGCGCCACGTTCTCGGCGTCGCGGGTGCCCATGCCTCCCGGGACGAGAAGGATCTCAATGTCGTCGGGGGCGCTGGCGTACGTGTGCGTCGGGACAAGGCTCTGGCCGATCCGACCGGGACCAGCGTCCGCCGTGAGGGTGCTGACGGGGTCGAGCGAGGTATGCAAGAGGGAGAGGCTGAGCGCCTTCTTCTTGGACATCCAGTTGAGGGCATCCAGCGGACCGAAGACATCGAGGGCTTGGAAACCACGGAAAAGGGCGACGCCCCATTTCGTGGGGGCAGCGGCCATTTCGAAGGATGATGAGCAGGTGATGTTGAATACCGAATTCTTGAAGTGAAGTTTGAGGTCAGATATGTTTCCTCTACATATACGAGTTTCAAGAAGGGTATTTGTCAGCTTCTAAGCCCTAGACGCCTAGGAAGCTAGCCTCTCACTGTCACAGATTCAGAGCACTCGAGATATAGCGATTCGAGATGAAGCGATTGCTTACCTGCTCAAATACGCTCACACAAAAGCCTCCGTTCTCGCACCCAGCCTCATTGACAAAGACAAGACCAGATTCGATTGACGAGGCACAATCATTACTAGGGTCCGGTCGACAATACTCATGACCTCTGTGTCCACTGCTAAATCTATGCAAGTCGACCCCTCCGATGCGACCCCGACCAATGTCAACCAAACCGCGGGGCTGTTGGCGGGGTTGATAACTGCCCGATGCTAGGCTGTGGGGGCTGGGGGCCCCAAAGGAATGCAAATTGTGACCACAAGTTTCGCCGTATTAGCGCGTGTGAGATGCCATCATATAAGTATGCATTATTTGATATTATTGAACTTTCAAGAAAATGAACGCTAATGTGAAAGTGTACAGAAAAAGGAAATGTCAAAAGACAGGTTCTCCATCCAAAAAGGTACTTGATGGGAATGATAAATACTGTGATGCAGGTAGGTACATGTATGACTCCGATCCAATACACAAGACAAAAAAGGAAAAGTATGAATGACTGAAGTGATGCTGGCTTGGCAAGCCTAGCTGTCCCAGATAGCGCCGTAGGCTGGGACGCCCCTGGTCTGAAGGCCATATACGACCTTCTTGGTTATCTTCTCATTGGCAATGATGATGACTGCCTCGGCTCCAGAACTCTGAACCATGTTGAACCCCATCTTGACCAAGTCTGGCCTCCCCTGGGCGCGGGTGTCGTGAATCACCGCGTCCGGGATATTCTTCTTGACGGAGTCGATGATGCCCTTGCCAAACGTCTTTTCCGGGTTCGGTGTCGACCAGATCAGCTGCGTGGGACAGCTTGGGTTGTTAATGTGGCCGAGAAGAGGACCGATGCCGGAGCCGGTGGCAATCACGACGACGCCGCGGAACAGAGTTGCGATTCTCATGACGCCGCATGTCGGAAGGCCGCGCACCCAGAGCTTGTCTGGAGGGTTTTCGATGCAGCTCTTGGTCCAATCTCCGGCGTTGCTGATAATGAGGGAGTATCCGCCCTTGCCGTTGGGCTCGGGCTGAGGGATGGTAGCGAATGAATGCCACTCTAATAGCGGGCGGCGAGAGATACGTGTGAAGCTCCCGTTGACGGGGAGGGTATAGTCGAAATGCAGACGAACGGCATGGTTTGAGAGCACCTCGGCTTCGACGGGCACCTTGCGGAGGAGGAACCATGACGAAGCGACGCTGATTGTGGCAACAAGCAGCAGCCAGAAGATGGGGCTCTGGACAACGGCCATGCCGAGCTCCGTCGTACGCTCCTTGTCGATGGTGAGCATGGTGCGAACCCAGAAGATGGCAAGCGTCGTCCAGCCGACGAAGCGGTGAATGCGCTCAAAGTCATTGTGGTACCTCTTCCTGAAGCCCGGCCACGCGAAGCCGACGAGCACGCAGGTGAGAGCGCATAGCATCCACGACAGCACCAACACGGCCAGCGCCTTGGGGCTGAGCTTATCCTGAGCAAACCACAGCTCAAGGGACGACCGGACAGTCGAGATGAGCAGCCATGCCGTGGCGCAGATGCCGGCGCCGGAGTGTACCCCTCCGAGGTGGTAGATTTCCGCGCAGCGGGACCGGATCCAGAGGGGGAAGCTCTTGGGCACGGAGCAGGTGATGGTATACAGGGCGTTGATGACGAGTTCCTGGCGAATGAGCACGCAGGCCGTCAGGTTCGCGGCGACGAGCAGACTAAGCCACTTGGTGCCGTCGTCCATGAGGAGCAGTGCGACGAGGGCGCCGATGTTGATGAGCCAGATGAGGCTGAACAGCTGGCGGTAGGTGATGAGGACAATGTGGCGCAGGCCGCGGAATGGCTGCCCGTGTCGTTTATTCGGGATGTCCAAAGACAGGTCCTTCTCATCGAAGATGGTGGTGGTGGAAGACAGGGAACGGGTCTCGACCAGTGACTCTGGATCGACGACAATGGTCTTCTCCGACATGGCGTCGGCGTCTTTTTTGTGGACGTCATCTGCCTGGGTGGTGGTGATGGCCACCAGGGCCTTTTTGTCAATCTTGCCGTTGGCCGTTGCCGGCAGGGAGGGAAGCAAGTAGAGCTTTGACGGAACGGCGTAGTAAGGCTGAAACCGCTTGGTAAACTCCATGATGGATCCAGTGTCATGATGGGCCGGAGACGCGAAGCCGATGATCTGCCCTTCGATGAGAAGAGCCGTCGCCCTCGTGATGCCGGGAAACGAGGAGATGGTGGCCGAGATGCCATCGAGCTCGACGCGGAACCCCTTGACCTTTACCTGATCGTCCGCGCGGCCCAGGATCTCGATGCTGCCGTCACTCCGCCACTGGCCCAGGTCGCCCGTCTTGTACATCATGGATCCGTCATCGGCGAATACATCGCGCTGGTAGACCTCGCGGGTCTTGGACTCGAGGCCGACGTAGCCTCTCGAGATGCCGTGGCCGCCCGCCCACATGCAGCCTGGTGATCCTACCGGTACTCTGCCGAAGTCTTCGTCGAGGATGTAGACTGAGTTGTTGGGCGTCGGCTTGCCGATGGATAGGGGTTGACCGACCACGTGCTTGGACATTGTGTTGACGATGGTGGTCTCTGTCGGACCGCAGCAGTTCCAGTACGTGGCATGGGTTGCCCACAGGTCCGCAAGGCTATCAGAAAAGTCAGATCATGGTTCGTAAAGCGCAATTCTCGATGAACTTTTGCTTACTGTTGTGTTGAAGGCTCTCCGGCCGTTGCTACTGTCTTGATCTGAGGAAATCTCGTCGGGTGGTACTTTGATAAGATGGTTGGTGTGCAGATAAGTACATTGATCTAAATGGTTGTCAGCATCATAGCTTCTTCTTTCTTCAAGTCCTTTTTGAACTTGTTTTTTGTTTTGCTTACCTGTTCCAGAGCTGGTTCCCACTGCGAACCTCGCATCACCAAGGTGCCCCCGTTGCAGAGGCAGGCGAATATTTCCCACGCAGCTAGGCACGCAATGTCAGCCATCTCGTCATTATGACTTCAAAGGATGAAAAAAGGAAGAAAGAAAGAAGTTCGCTTACCCATGTCGAAGCTGATGTTGAGGACGCTCCCGACCCTATCTCCAGGCTTTACGCAGAGGCTTCCAGGGGCTTGGCACACCAAGTTTGCCACGTTTCGGTGGGTAACGTCGACTCCTTTGGGTTTCCCCGTTGTCCCTGCACTAGTCAGTAATTGTTCTGTAACATTGGAAAGTATGATGACCAAACTTACCTGATGTGTAAATGACATAACACCCTGCCTCTGGGAGGGCAAGGTCCATAAAGTGGCCGCTCGAGGCTCCCTCACTGGGACCCCGGCAGTTGTCCTCGATCTTGACTGCCTTTAGCCCATCCTTCACATCTACAAGTCTATGCTCCGTAGATGTCACGCAAAGGGCGACGGTACCGCCGGATTGCTCCACCACCAACCTGATGGTGGAATCGGTTACCACGCCTCCATCCAGGGGCACGTATTGCGCACCAACGGATAGGATAGCCCAGATGCCAACAATCATCTCCACCCCCCTCTTGACAACAAGAGGTACCCTCTGCCCGGGACCGACGCCCAAGTTCCTTAGCTTCTCGGCCAAGCACTGGGCGCGGTGGGCAAGCTCCCGGTATGTGAGCTCCCTAGGAGGGGATGAGCTCAAGTCCCGGAGGGCAGGGGTATTGGGGTAGGTGGCGGCATGGTGGTAGAATGCGGAGGTTGTTGTCGTAAAAGGGCAATCAACGACACCGCCGTGTTCAAAGGAACGGACGAGCTGAAGCTCGGACCGGGAGAGCATGGTTGATGATAAAGGGGAGAGGGTCAACTTGTTTGTTTGATCTTTGCCGTATGATCTCTCGCTTGTTTGACTTGGCTTGGGATGAATGGATTTAAAGAGAGGCTTTGTTTAAGAGTCAAGGTTGTCGACGATTCTGTGTCTGCATAATGGTTTGTGTCTTTTTCTGTTTTGTCGTTTTCCGTTCGGGCGGCGAGGTTTATATAAATTTCACTCTTGAACTGACTACATGGCAGAACACTCAACAACCCAGGCTCTCTGAGCTGAGGATGAGAGACATGATACAATCATCTACTCTCTTTCCTTCTCTTTCTCTCTCTTTCTTCAAACGTTTTACGCAAAGGAATTCTAAGGCCCCAGAGAATTCGGGCCATTTTGCCCCATCCCCGGAGAGACTCTCTATCATCGTGGAACTGCGGACCTCTGGTTGCCAGGGAAGATCTTTCTGTTCACCCAACCGGCCGTTGGTTTACATGTTGATGATGAGTGTCAGTAGGAGACTTACTGAGATGTAGCTACGGCGACAAGTCAGATGAATTCCGGGCTCTCGGTCAAAAGGTTTGAGCGTCAGGACTAATACTACGAAAGGAAAGGAAAAAGAATTCTCGACCTGAGACGACAAAGCTGGTTTTAGAAGCCGTCCTCGTTGGCCCGAATGGACGTGGATTAGTCCTTACGGTGAAAACATATCCGCCGATGCACGGCCGAAACGAGGCTGTAACAAGCTGAAAAAAAGAACAAAGCTAAAACTAAACATCTAAAGTAAGAAAAGGAGTATTAAAAAGATCTCTGGGGGGGAGGACCCTCAGCCCTTGGAAAAAGGAGCAGTTGTAAGTGAATGGAAAGCTTAATGTGACCATTTCTTCTTCTTTTTTTCGAAACATAAAAAAAACGAAAAAAAGGTCACATTAATCGAAAGATCCACGGCGCTGGGAAAATTCCAAGGTTTACTAATTGCGGTCGTTTCTTAGTTTTTCGCCTTGATGTCTCACATCCCCTCGTGCTTTTTTTCGGCGCCGCTAAAGGTGGAAAGATCGTGTGAAAAAATGAAAGAAAAGTCTCTGGTTGCCCCCACGATTGACTTATGCACATACCAGTTGATGATTGTCACACACCCCTTGGTTTTTGTTGGGAGAAAAAAAGATTGTACATTGATCGAAAAGTGACATGTGCACTTATCGTCTGCCGAGCTATAGCAGTGAGTTTGCATGCTTCACTTATACTAACTAGCACACTTCTATAAGCGAGAATTGAAGAGGGAGAAGAAGAAGAAGAAAAAGAAAAAAGGAAATGCTTGCGTGTTGGCAATCTCGTGAGTAATCAGAGGTTTGAAAAGGGCTGGTAGAAAGAAGCCAGTGCATGATATATTGAGATTTTGCTAACACTTGCATATAGCGATCTGACCTTGAAAGGAGATGTAGATCTCTCTGATCATCCGGTGAGACGGCCATTAATGACATCACCCACTCTATCAAAAGAAAATCCTTTTTTTCTTCATCATGTTAATATCAAGGTCCGGTCGGTTATTCGAGAAATATCGCCGCGTCAAACTCAGCAAACCGGGTTCAGTCCGAGAGCCAAGACAAGAAAAGGCCCAAGAAAGACGCTCGGTGAGAGAGATGGCAGACAAGTAGATATACATCTTTTCCCAGATCTCGGGGATACAGAAAGAGAGGATCCATAAAAGGTTTAACGGCACATGCGGCTCTTCAAGCCGAAAGATTAGAGACATGGGAGAGACGGACCGGCACCGGGGGGGTGTGTGGTTTCTGGTGATTCAGTTGGGGAATTGAACCCCCCCTCCTCCTTTGTCCCCCCCATGAACCACTGTTATTCTTATTTTTTTAAACCCGTTCGTTCGGGTCCTGTAGCTTCGTTCATGGTAAACACCTCGTGTGATGAAGAAGTGAACGGTTGTTACATGAGTCTGGAGCCTGGCATCCGGTCGGCGATACTACTCTCGTCCTCCCCCCCCCCCATCTCTTTTTGTCGGCGATACTACTCTCCCTTCTCCGAGACAATCGCCTCGCCGGCACCTCGGATGTTTTCTTTTCTTTACTTTTCTTTGCTAGAGGTGGAATTTAGTAACTCGGGCTATTAAGAAGAAGAAGAAGAGGACGAAGACGAAGAAGAGAAAGAAGCAGGAGAAAAATGAGATTTCTCTAATCATCCTAGTATTTGGTATGAAATGACTTGATTTTTAACTCATAATAACCTGGCGATTGATTTATGCAGGTCTTATTTTTTCCTTTTATCCACGTTTTTCATGCATGTATCACCGTTGTCGCAGTAGATATGATAAATCTCTTCGGCAAAAGACGGGGGAAAATAGATTAATACCCCGAGTCAAGTGGCAATGTACTCCATTCAGCTAAAAAAAGCAGCCGAGACAATACTCATAATGAGAAGAAGAAAGATACCCCGACGGGAATAAAGAGAGAGGGGGGGGAGGAGAAAAAGAGACAGCCAAGACGGGAAAGTAAACATCTTGTTGGCGGGACAATGATGATGAGGTCCGAATAGGAAGAGAGAAAAAAGGAAAAGCAAAGCAACGTTCGAGCCCACTGCTCTACCGGATGAAAAGAATTACTCCACACAGGTCTGCGGATAATGTAAAACGTCCCCGAGATTTCGCGGTATACTTTTACTTACTTGCATAGTTGCTCTCTTTTCCTTTCGGCCCAGCAGCGCAGGCAGGCTACATACTAACTAAACGCTCAATGTCTCTCTCGGACGGCAAAGGACCGGCCGAGGCCGAGGGCTGAACTTGGAGGCGAGACTTTTACACAACTACACAACTTTTGTTCAAACTAGCAGAAGAAGAAAACAGAGTTCACGGGCAATCACATCAAGAAAAACAGAGGTAAATAAAGGAGCAAGATTTTGTTTGTGGAGGACTGAATCCGTCGACTCCTTTTCTCAGCAAGAGTAGTATTAAAAGGTTCCAACACCCCGATGTGGATGGACCCAAGTTTTTTTTGTTGGTACAAATACCATTCTATCTCCCTATCCCCGACGAATAACAGATGTTGACGAATGACATATCCCCTACTGTCAAAATATTACCCCCTAGTAGCCTCTCGGCACAAGGAAAAAATATTAAAGACATAAAGGGGAAGAAAGAAAAAGGTCGTCGTGAATATCATACTATCAGCCTATCCCCAACGAATAAAAGGAGCATCAGAGCAAAAGAAAAGAAAAGAACAAAGGCAATCCTTTCTTCGCCAAGATGCTAAGAATGGTAAAAAGACATGACTATGCAATGATGCTCATGACGTCCGTCTGTGAAAGAATTATTGGGCATGAAAAAAAGAAATCATTAGAGAAAGTGCGTCTGTTGTGGGCAAAAGATATAAATGGTAACCCCCTCGGAACCATTTGAGTCGTGTACGTTATGAGATGAATGGACGGGCATATATTATGGTGCTTTTTTGGTATCGTATAGTATCCGATGGGTTTTGTATTTTGTTTTCTGTTTTGCTTTTTGTGTGTTTATGACTGAGACTCGAGGCTGTTGAGGGAGTCACTCGACCGACGTGCCTTGACAAACTTGGGCCAAGTATTGGTCAGGACGAGGTACTTGATGGAAGCCTCGGAGTCGTCAAAGACGTTGGGACCAAAGGAATCGGGAATGTCACCCCAGTAGCGGACGGCCTCGATGGGCGTCTCGCCGGTGATGGTCGTCTCGGGGGCAGTTATGCCCCTCTGCGACTCCGTCTCGGCGTTCTTGGGTCCCCCGACGCGCCAGTTGCCCATCTCAAACGGCGTGGCCGGGTCCGGCTTCTCCTCCTCTCCGTAGACGATGCTGGCGGCGCGCTCAAAGACGTCGGTGAGGGCCTTGAAGTGTATCGACGACAGGTTGACCTGGAACTCGGCGCCGCGGGAGCTGACAAAGTCGATGTAGATGCGGAGCGCCTCCTGGAAGGCGTCGCGGTGGTTGGCCTCGGCCTCCTTCTCGTCGACGACGGGCTTCTTCCAGTACCTGTTCCTCCACTGGGCGACGCGCATGAGGAAGGCGATGTTCTCGCCCGAGAAGTCCTTGAGGGCCGAGAAGTGCTGGAGGGGCTCGGGATTCCTCTTGAGCGTGTGCTCGAGGGCGTCCATGGTGAGGATGGACGAGTTGGAGCTGTCGACCGAGAGAGCCTTGTTTCCCTTCTTGCCGACCTTCCAGGAGACGTACGAGGAGTCGCCCGTGTCGATGGAGCCGCCGGTCTTGTTGCGGCACTCCCAGCGGGCGATGGCGTCGAGCGTCTCCTGCTGCAGGGTGCGGTGCTTGATGACTTCCCAGCAAGGAAGGAAGATGGTGAAGATTTCGATTGACATGATGGAGATGGCGATCCTGTATAAGTCAGTAAATCGATTTTCTCAAAGTCTCTCAAAATCTTTACAGAGAGATGGAACAAGGGGCAAAAAGGAAAAGAAAAACATACCACTGAGGAGGAATCCAGTACTTGTTCACCGGCGCCATGGCGGGGACGTAGGTACCGATAAGCCACATGGGGGTAGCGTGCAAGCTGGAGATGCAGCAGCCGATGGTCTGCGTCCTCCAGCCGAGGGTGTCGTGAAGGTCGCGCGACTTCCAGAGAATGTAAGGAGCGACGAGCCAGGCCCAGAGGAATTGCCAAAAGACGGACGGCAACCACTCCCAGCCCTTGATGCCGGCAGCCTTTTGCTCAGCCGGGGTTCCCGTGACCTCGGTGCCGGGGATACCAAACTCGGGGTGAAACTTGCGGGAGACGATGAAGCAGAAGAGTGAGACGATGAACTGTACAAGTATTAGAAACAAGACTTTAATATACGAAGAAGCTTTGTGATATAAATAGGATAAGGGGTACAAACCTGGAGAGTCATGCCGGCGAGGACAATGGCCAGCATCTTGGTGGTGTAGTCGAGAAAGCGGAAACGCTCGACGAGGGACTTTCTCTTCATGGAACGGGACGAGCGATGAGGAGTGGCGGTGATGAAGCGCTTCTGCATCTCGGCGACGTAGAGGAAACGACTGTTGGAGGCGTGAAAGAGGGCGATGCCAAAGGGGAACCAAATGCTCATGATCCAAAACTCGACTCCGGGCGACATGTGAGCGCCGTAGATGTAACCCGTCTGGACGGCGCACCAGTACATGTGCATGAGGATGACGGCGCCAAAGGAAAGGGGGAGACCTCGCAACCGCAGGATGGGCATGTTCCTCCTCTGGTAGAGGAAGAGCATGCCACCGATGAGCGTCAAGGTCCATATGATGGAGAAGACGACGTAGAAGACGCCCACGCCGTCGAGCACGATGGGAGGAGGGAACACATCCTCCTCGTCCCTCACACCAAGACCCGAACCCATTCTTGAAGAAAAAATAGGCAAACAATATCAACCTTCGTGTTGTCGTGATAAAGAAAGAGAACCTATTCAATGTCAAGATGCAAGGAAGCCTTGTTCGGATTCGAGAATTATGTTTTTTTTATGATTAGGAGGGGGTATTATTATATCTTTTTATGAAAGGAGTGTGGGGGGGGAGGAATTATACAAATGAGTGTGATGAAGTTGGGTGAGATAGGTCTGAGAGAGACAGAGACCAAACAGGACCAAAAAAGACAAAAAAAGGGAGTGGCAGCACGACAAGACTTATATGCAAGGGCGATGCAAAGTGCAAGACAAGGAGTGATAACTTTAAAACGCACATGTACATATGTATGCAATGCAAATCGTGCGTGTGTGTCCCACATCCTTGGTTTTTTTTCTTCCCTTTTCCCACGGATATGGTTCTCGAAGAAGCAGGGAATCCCACTTAGTTCACTCTATTCCTGCAAGCCAAAAGAGGGCTGGCTTTTCCTAACAAACGTCAACGCGTCAGTATAACAAGTGAAGCGGGATCGGGGATGGAGATGGTGGGAGGGGAGGGGGGAGAAAGGCTTAAGCAAGGGCAATGCAAGATTCGCGCAAAATCCCAAATGGGGAAAAAAGTCATGTCGATCTTTCAGGTGTAGGTATCCGCAGAAGCCAAGGGAAGGAAGAAAAAGCGTGGCGGACCGAACCCCTGGTCAACAGGAGATGTGGTGGTAGAAGGAGGAGGAGTAGTTGGGAGGAAGAAGAAGCCAAGAAGCGGATTGGGCGGGGAGAGAGGGAGAGAGCCTCAGAGAGGGAAAGAGAGAGGCGCACTAAATGGGGTGCATGCCGTAGAACGTTTTTGTGCAAGGCACTAACATGCACCAGCCCCACAAGCCGATGCCTTTCACAATCTGCATTCCCAGTGCCGGTATAACAGATATACAGATATACAATACTCCATACAACACGCTCGGCATTCCATCTCGTGTACGGGCTGTTTCATGACGGCACTCTTCGAGTTTTCCCTCTCTGCCGCCTGACCAAGATTGTCGTGTTCTCTCTACGGAGTACAAAAAGACGGCATTTAGAACAAGCAACCGGGATAAACTTGAACGACCTCGTAAAATGACATGTTAGCTTCATGAAATAAAGAAAAAAAGAAAAAAGAAAGCTCGGCCGACGTCCAACTCCGATCAAACCGGACTACACGGCGTATACCCCGATCTCAACAACGTATCACAATCTTCTGCCTGCGCGTCATTCTCAACCCGCAAATGGCCAAGCAAAGTGCTGCTTTCCCTTCCCTTTTCAACCAACCCCTGCTTTTGCGTTGAGGTAGGTGGCTTTTTCTTCTTAAGGATCGGTATTATAGACATGGGGGAGGAGGATCACATCCATCCCCCATCCATCTTCCATGTGCAACCACACAAATCTCCAGAAAAGCAGTGGCCCTGTGAGATCTCCCCTCCTCCTCCTCCCCAGAGTCTACATTTCTTTCTGTGGCGTGATGTGCACCGGGGGGGGATGGGAAAGTGATCAGACATGCGTATGTCTCAGACGCGACGGTTGCACAAACTCTTCTTTTTTTCCGTTCCATACTTGTAGTCAAAAAAGAGGGAGAGAGAAAAACCGTTGAGACTTGTCATGGCAGCAGGCCCCTGCCACCCTCTGGCGCGCGCGCGAAATGCCATTCTCGCTTAACGGTAGTCTCGACGAGGGGGGGGGGAAGAGGTAAAAGGTGGGGTTCTAGTCCAGCCTAAAATCCAAACATCTTTTTCTGTTCAGCTGTGATGAGAAAAAAAAAACCATTTACATCGTCATAATGCTGGGTGGTTAAGATTGAACAGTGCAATATACGACCCATGCGAAAATGGAGGCGTTTTTTGGGGGGAGGGCCGTAGCCGATCCACGCAAGGGAGGGGAGGAAAAAAGCTTGAGAATGCGAAAGAAAAGAAGGGTCCAAGCGCTTTAATTCCCGGATAGATCTTGTCCGTGTACTGAGTACGGAGTACATATGGACATGTTCCGTAGCCGTGAGTGAATGAGAGCTCTCCCTCTCTCTCTCTTGTCGTGATTAACGGCATATGAGAATGGGGGGAGATGGATTGATCTGATTTCTTTTTCTTTTCTCCGATACGATTATATTCGTTGCGATTATAATATGACACAACGGGGCCAAAAACAATGAGAAAAAAAGAAAGCAACAAAGCCACAAACCGGCCAACTACTGGCTAGCTTCCGTGACTTCTTAGGCTAACTAACCTCTTGTCAACGCCGTCAAGGAAAAGTTGATCGCGCCGGAATGCTCTACAGACTACTCACTAACCCGCGTGTATGTAATTTCCAACAAGCTCCATCCCCCAAAACTTGCCCGTTGCGCTTTTTTACTCCGAGCCCGTCGTCCTCCTCCCACAGCTCTAGCACCAAATCATGACACAGCTCAAGAATACAACTATGTAATTGTTTGTAATGAGATCCATTTTCTCAGCTTCACTTTCTTCACCTTTTTCCTTCCTCTTCTTCTCTTCTTCTTCTTTTTTTTTTCTTTTTTTGTAGCCTGAATTACTGGACAGTAGTTCGTTTTCCACCCATCGTCTTTTGACTCGGAGCCTACGTCAAGACCGGTAGGTACAAATCCGTACAAACGAAACGCTCATTCGACCTATTGTAACCATCACATCGAAAAAAAGAAACCATCATCAGAGCCGTTGATGTTGGCCTCGGAGCAGCCGCCTGGCCTTCGGCGTCCTGGTCTTCCCTAGTTCCCGTGCAAAAGGCGCTGTCAAAAAGGTTTCCCCCCCTAACAACACTAGCTTGCCCCCAACCGAACGCTTTCGGAGCGGGTCTCGCAAAGCTGAAAGCGCGTCCAAGACTCCGGGAGTTCTGCGAGTTCTGGATGGGTAGAATGAAGCTCTTGGCTTTTTTCCGGCGCAGATCTTCATCCAAACAGCTGCCAAGAATTCCCCAACCCAATCTGTCCAGTTCAGCAGGGCTGGTGTGAGCTGAATACATGGGACTAAACTAGCTGTAATGGGGTACGCGCATCGAGGACCCGAAATGAGCCATCTTGGCCGTTTGGATGCTTTTCAACTTCAAGAAAACAAGCACAATGGGGAAATGCCCTTTCTGACAACTGCTGCCTGACAACTGCTGCCTGTACATCACCGCTTTTGACGTTATGCCCAGGCCTAGTTGTGTGAACAGGATTGACCTCTTTACTGTCGACTACTCGAGTAAGCTGACGGTAAACCAGGGGGTCGTTCCCTCAGGTAGAGAGCCCAGAAACTCACCATGATTACGGAGTAGGTATCATCCGGTGAGGAAGAAGCAATTCCGAATGCCGGTCCATCATTTGAGAGAAGCTTGACTCGCACAGCGAATGTGAATGCTAGCCGGGGGCTCGCAAATACGATCTTGATGCCTGCCCGATCGCCTTTCTTCTTTCAGTATCGTTTTCGACTAGACACAAAACGTGTTGCGCTTACTCCGTACTGACATGCATACACGCATGCATGCATGCATGCATGTAGCTCCCTGATTTTGTTTGATCAGTACCGAGTAGACAACAACCAACCACGATTTCGGTCCGGGGCCGAAATAAATTGCCGACACAGAGCTAACATGAGCGAGCCACTTGCCCTACCGTCCCCTCCACATGGTGACATTCGGGCAGCGACGAAAAGTCAAGAAGTTGCGGAAAAAGGCCGACCTCAACACTGATCTACCCTTATCCAGCTATGGTCCCTTTTCCTACCGATTTACTCAAGGGTCCGTATGTATGTCGCAGAGCTTTGGCATTCTCCTCGCAGTCTTGCTGCCATGCTGTACATACTCTGCCCAAAGCCATTCGCACCCAACCCAACGTATGACGGCATGGTTGACGATCACCTCCAAAACATGACTGGCTCCGGTGGAGATGACTTGTGCTTTCTTTCGGAATGAGACCGGGTTCAAGAGAGAGGCTACTGGCCGTTGAACCTTGTGGTCGGGTCTAACACTGAGGCAGCCACGCGATGTGGCTATCAAGGGTTCCCACAGCCTGCAAAGCAGAAAGCGCTTTCTTGCATGCATCAGCCATAACTTCTCTCATCGATCAGCCACATGCTGAGACATGATGACACTTTGGCAAAAAAATAAAACCTCATGACTAGTCCGTGAGGCGTGTGTCGGCGCTCTCGGACTGCCAACGCTCACCAAGTTCGCCCACGGACAGCTCAATTTTCCCTCTGCAGGTCAAGTGCCGACATCCGCGGAGCGAACTGAATACAGCAATGCAAACCATCGCCGCCTCGTCAAAGCAAAGCAGATGTGCATGTGAAGCTAGCCGGCCACGTCACAGCCATGCATCCCTTGCTTGCGTCCCCCGCTCAAGCGTTGAGCTCTGTACAGCATTAAACTTGAAAATATACTGAGGGGACAAAGCGTATTCAAAAAAGCACAGCAGAGCTGCGCTGACAGGCCTGCCGATCTTGGCTATGCGGTTCACGAGTGTTGGCAGGTCTCGGACGCCCACGAAACCCTCAGCCCAGGACCATCATCAATACGGCACTGATCACGTGGACCAGTAGAAGGCCAACTGTCCCAAGTTATTCTTAAACACGCTATTCTGTCAAGCCTCATTCAGCATATCTCCTGAATTGCATCACCTCATATCGAGCAATCATTGGATTCTTGCGGCCTTCAAAGTGTCCTAATCGGAAGTGCGCCTCCGTACAGTCAATAAGTCGTCAGATGCGATTGGTACCAGGCAGTACTCGCTGCATCGAGCCGTAACCTTTTGTTCATCTCCAGGCAATGCTTCAGCTACGCCGAGTCATGCCAAACCTTTGGAGGGAAGCATACAAAGATCCTTTTGACACATTCTGCTTCTCCTTGGTGATCTGCGACATCCAGCTGGAAGCAAAGCTGCCTGTCAAGCCACGTCAGCCTGAACGCACATATACAGAATCAAAGCTATTCACCTACCAGCTCGAGGACCGGCCGGATCGAAGCCCAGCACTTTCAAGCCCCAGGGAGGGAGCAAGTTCATGACGCCGAATGCGATTAAAGGGCTTGCTGCGATAAGGAGAGCGTGGTATGGGTGCTTGATGCTGTACTTCCGTATGAACTGATTTGTGGCATTACCAGCGTGTTTGGGGACGTTTTCCACCCTGGTGCCAAGCTTGATAGAACTCTCGGAGGTTTAGAGGACCCTCTGGACAATAGCGCTCGCTGGGGTTGCGCTTCTGCTGATGACATTATGCTGCCTGTGCGACAGCGGCTTCTTGGGCACACATAAGTGGTAGGTTTTGGTAGGCCCATGATTGAACAAATTGGGGAAGTCCGTTGGTCGACCGAGTTTGCGTTGATGAATCTAGCAAGATATAATGGTAAGCTCTCCTGCATTGGATGGCAATGATTTGTGATCACCAAAACGTAAGGTTGGAAACCAGGCGCATCAGCTGTGATGATCCCGACTTTGCAGGCATGCGAACAGAGTTTCGTTTCTTCATGAGTCGAGGCGTCTGTATCTGAAAAAAAAATTGATAAACTTCACTTGTCGTATGATGAGCCGTATGCCACATGTATCGACATCAAGCATTGAACTCATGTGTAGGTCGAGGGTAGGTGCCTCACGAGCCCAAAATTGATGCCTTGCACGCAAGGCACCACTTCTTATGCAGGTACCCCTTTAGTGCGACGAGCTACACTGATTCGGGTGGTTGCTCCGCAACTAGCTAGCTATGCAATGCCGCATGCAACCTTGCTTCGTTGCAAAAGCTCATGCTCCGTACAGAAGCTTTTTGTCGCAAATACATACAACCATCACCATCCAATCAACCCACCCAAAACATTGTCAATTGAATTTCTGCCGTCGACATTCTTATAGCCTCTCAAGGTTACTTTGATATTTCGATTTTACAAAAAGATAATTAACCCACCTTCTCCGTCGAAACCAGCGAATCCGTCGTCGAAACGATGCCGGCCGAGCCAGATCCCAGCGAGGAGGTTGCCTCCAACAACCCCGGCGGTGACGTCGAGATGGACGAGGTAGCTGCTCCTGCTGCTGGCGGCGAGGGCGGCGACGAGAACAATGGCGATGATCAGACGGAACTTCCCTTTGCTGGCGAAGGTGAAGAAGAGGCTCCCGCCGTCCGACCGACTTTCATCGACTACCTACGGAGTCCCATCATCACTCTGGCAATCGGTCCGGACTCGGGGACCGTCCTGACAGCGCACCAGACTTTACTGGAGCAGAGCCCGTACTTCAAGGAGGCGTGCGCAAACTTTACAGAGGGCAGCGTACGTAGCAACAAACCAATTAGGCTTTCTCGATGCTTCATCAACGTTGGATGGAGCCGAGAGGATGCCAAAACTTTACTTTTGATATAGAGAGAAAGAAAACCACATTGCTTACGAGAAAGACTTTGCGCTCTCCCCGCTTCAGCCTAGGTCGATATCCTTGCCAGAAGAAAACATCGAGGCGGTGGGGTCCTTCCTAGAGTTCCTCTACACGGGCGAGTACTTCCCCAAGAAGCTCCCCGGCCAGCGCGTCCTCGAGAACGACCCTGCCGCCCCCGCCGTCGACGACACGGGCGACCAGCTCCTCAAGCACGCCCGCGTGCACACCCTCGCCGAGAAGTTTGGCGTCGACGCCCTCCGCTCCCTCGCCCAGTCCAAGATCCACTGCGTCAACTCGACGGCCCGCGGCGAGATCGCCTACGCCCGCTACGCCTACGCCCACACCGCAAAGGACGACACCAAGGTCCGCGCCCCCATCGCCAGCTTCTGGGCCACGAGGTCCCACATGCTGCGCTCCGAGGCCGAGGAGGAGTTCAAGTCGCTGTGCTTGGAGAATCCCCAGTTCGCCTACGACGTTCTTAGTAAGTTGTCCATCCCTTTCCTGTTCAGCAACTCCTGCACGACAGACATGGATGAAGCTAACCTTTTATTTCTTCTACAGCCCGCGTCTTGGACGACAAGCTCAGGAGGGAACGCACGGACAAGATGCATCCCGCTACCGGCAGTGCACGCAAGCGAGCTCGCCACAGCAGCGGCAATGCTTGAGTGCATTATACATCATCTTTCAGAATATGTTTCTTTTTTCTCATGTATTACCCTTTGCCTCTGGATCATCTCTATCGGATCCTGGGGGCAAAGTCGTTCGATATGCACGGAGTGGTTAATGAGAGAAGGAGGTGTTCATGTCACATTACGGTGGAATATTTTACAAAGTGTAGTACTACGGCGTCGCCCTTGTTGGGAACCAGCGTTGGCAAATCCCAGTCATTCTGCATTCTTTCCTAGATAGTATTACGTCTCAGTATTCAAGGCCTTGTTTTCGTTGTCGAGCTTCTTCAGTTTTCACTACTCTAGCATATGTGTATGCGTATAGGTTGGTATATCGTGTCAATTAATACTGTCATGAGCGACGCAGCCAAGGGGGCCATAGACTTGAACGTGGTTTGCACATTATCATGTGATGCACCGGAAATCATGTGTCCTCTACGTAGTCAGGAACCATACTTGATCACTGATACCGGATCTAAACTTGGAGACCACACAATGACTGTTATCATAGGATTTTGAACGACGGTGCTTTTACAAGATGTCATTTTGATGCATCTTAGCTTATTCAATGTTTACAGCGAAATACAGTCCATTCATTAATCATAGTGCGTTGATTGGTGGTGGTTGAGAAACTGAACATTCATTTACAAGTACGCGCTGAAATAATCGTCAGAAAATGTAATAGATTTATTAGAATGCTCCCCCTTTATTCTCGGTGTAATACCTGCAGGTGAGCTTATTATAGTGAAATCACGGCCTGCAGCTCAAAGTGAAATTTTACCGCGCCCAGCGTTCAATCATTTCCGCCTTCTTTTCGCTCTTGGTAACCCCTTGCTGAGTCTCGACGTGGTTGAGTTTTTGCTTGATCTGCTCAATCTCACCCGCGAGCATTGAAATCATGCCATCAATCTCTGGATCGATCAGCTTGACTTCCGCATGTGAACTCTCTGCCAATACGCTGTCTCTGAGCAGCTGTACGGCTCGCCGGATATCCTCGAGATGAGAGTTTGCAACATCTTCGAAACCCTCTTGCATGCTCCTAGCTACATCATCATTCTTGACCGTCCTCTCGGCCAAAGCTTCCACAATGGCTCTCATTTTCTCGGACGCCACTTCGCTGTCTGGCATGGGGACTGCCAAGGACTGGATAAGAGTTTCAAGGGGTGAATCTTCTTGCAAACCAGAGATTCGCCGATGAGCATGAGATGGGACGGTATTGGCTCGAGATCGAATCGGCGAGGCCCTTCTTACCGGAGAAGCAGGCATCGGTGGTTTCTGAGGAGGCTTACGGGGTTCTACCGGAGTAGCAAGCGCTTGGTTCGCCGTTTCAATAATGGTGGCAGAAGCTGCTTGATGGGATCTCAGCGTCTCGACTCTATCCCTTAGACGGTCATTCCGATCAAGCAAGTAGTCCAGGCACTTGCTAATCTTCACACTGTCAGTATAAAACCCAGTCGCCCACCCAAAGGTTCGGAACTCACATAGATAACAGCCACAGCAGACCGAGCTAGGCCTTGGCCGCTTCTGGCCGAGAGAGATTTGAGTGCAGGGTCCAGATATTGCTGGTCGACAGACATCTGTGCCACGGGGAGAATCTCTGCGTACAAAGATTCAACCTCCTCCTGGAGAGCGTTGACCTCATCTTCGGAGGCCGGCTGAGCTTGCCCTGATTGTTGGGCCTCTGCGAGACTGTTTAGGTACACGCGGTCTAGCTTTGTCCGAACCGTCTCCACGGTTGTCTTGATCAGCCTGCTGCGTGTTAGACGAGATGCTAATTTGATGATGAGACGCACCTCATGCAAACTTCGCGAAGTTTTTCGGTATTGTCAACCTCGTCAGGGTCTTGTTGATCAAGCTCCCATCCCAATTTTTGGAGACTGGAAAGAAGCCTGTCGTCCTGCGCCAATACAGCATCGATACTACTATGCAAGCTGGAACCCAAATCTTTGCCTTGCTGTTCAAGATCCGATAGCCTGTATTCTAGGCCCTGTGATAGACCCTCCACCTATCCTGATGTATTAGTCGTTACAATGTCGGCCTCCAAGATGACGTCCTGTCTCACCTCAGCAGCAGTATGCTTCCTATCTACTTCGGACTGCCGTTTACGGACTGCTTCAAAGTTCTTCCGACGGGACTCATTTTGACATGTCTTTGTGATTAATCGAGAGAGCGCGTCTTGCTGTTGCCGCAGGGTGTCGGTTTGTTTCGAGATGGCATCAGTAGAGCGGGTCAGCTCCTCGATTGCCAGTTTCATTTCGTCCTCGCTGATGTACTGTACTTCTGCAAGGTCATGTAACGCAGATAACCTATCAACTTGCCCGCTCTGGTCTAACGTGGTATACCTGACATACACTCTATGATTAGCCAGGGGCGACTCAACGTTGAACAGGATGACAAGAACTGACTCGACTTACAAAGCCATTTCATCGGCCGTTAGAAGGTTATCAGTGCCGAGGTGCATAATAGCCCAATCGGCCAGCGCTACACCTTGAACAGGGTCGTTCAAAACTTGTTGTACTTCGTCCCGTCCGGCCCTGATGCCGTACGTACGAGAAGCAGCTAGAAGCAGGGCCTCGGCATGTTCCCTCCTTTCTGGATCCATCTCGTCTCTTGTCAAGTACCCAATACCCCGGCTTCTGGTCCGCGGTAGCAGCCCCAGTCCGACCGTTTGATCGGTTGCACAAACGTGAGCGTTGTTGTATTTATGTACTCATAGGCTTGCTGCAGAGCCGACAACCTCCGCGCAGCCAGCCAGCCTGGTTCGTCCCAAATACCAGACTCCCAGGATGTGCAACATGAAATAGCCAAAGGTACCCCAATGATATCGATCCGCCGACGGTATTGTACGAGGACGGCTGCGGCTGGCTGGCAATGAGGATGCGCCAAGGGGTAAGAGAGTGTGGGTTGGGCTGGTGTGAGGGGTACTTACTGTACGAGGGAGACAATATCTCACGCCAACTCAGAACGGTAAACCTTTCCGCGCGCCACAGCCTGAATCGGGAGTACAGAGGTGAGGTATGACGGCCTGTCGAAACGGCAAGCTCTCAAGTTACTAACAAGGGAGCTGCTTTGAAAATTGAAGCCTTGGGAGAAGCTGTCGCGGCAGGGGGGGTGAGAACCTAATGAGGGTCAATAGGTGGGGTTGAGCTTTCAGAGGCAACACAGCGCTCAAAGCCCCACCTTCCAGCGGGAGCTACGCTGTTCCTGCAGGCCTAGGACAACGCCTTCCCGCTGTAAATGATGCTCACCGCTCGAAGACTTGGACGGGCTTAATTCACTATTAATTCGCCTACGCTCTTAGGTTGCTGTGGTTCACCGTCCCACGGCTCGCTGAGTCCCTACATGTATAACTGAGGTAAACGTTTCATCCGTAGGTAATTCGCCTAAGGCTTGTTGCAATGCAAGGATTGCAAGGGTTGCAGGGATTTAAAGGCAGAAAAGTAAGGGGAAATTGTAAAAAAGGAAAAAAATTAAGGAAAGAGAAAAGAAAGACAAAAGAAAGGGAAAGTGCGAGGATAAACCTGAAACCTGTGAATGGTAGGAAAGCAGGTACGCAAGACCCTCATCTGCCAATCGTGCTTTCCCGATCATCTTGTACTCCCGTGCTTGTTGCCTCTGATAAGCCGTCCAACGTCTTACTTCTTGTAACACTCCTTCTGTGGTCAAGGAGACATTCAACTGCGACCTCATCTTTCTTGTCGAGTCTTTTGAGGGGCGCTTCTCCACATTGTACTTCATCACTGAGACACGCACACGCTGTCAAGCTGTCAGTCAGTCAAAGGCACCGGGGAAGAAGGGTGACCTTGTGATGCGGAGGCGGAGCAACCCCCTGGCTGTCAAGATGGGTGCAAGTCACCCCAAAACGCTTACTCGGTAGCCTGCATACATATGCTCTGCATGATTGTCCCAAACACAGAAACGTCATAAAGAAGGTTTAGCTCAGTTATCGAATCATGTTTCAGAAAGTTGGATCTATCATCTAGGAACGAATCTAGCGAGTCCAATCAGCGTCGAAAAGGGCTGCTCCCGACTACCCCTTGGCACAGTTGCTGCAGACGGCAAACAACCATGGGCGGGCATCGTCAAGTTTGCTCGACGCCACATTTGTGAGAATTGAATTGTCACATCCCCGATCTTTAGGAGCGATGGAGGAAGAGAACAATGATTAGTGAATGGATATCAGATATCAATCTTTCCTCAGCAGCAATCGCCTTTGACCGTCGGACAGTCGCAGCTTTGCATATATACTATCCTCGATATGTGCTCCAAAAAGGCAAACGCTTCGCTGTTAATTCACTGCACACTCCCGAACCGCAAGCTCGAATCCACTCCGACAGAATGATGATAAGAAATGTTCTTTCTCTTGTCATTCAAGCAAGTTGCCGACTTCTTCCCTAGTTCACTATGTGTGCGTCAAACGCTCTACCCAGCAGCGCGCAGCTGTGCGTGATTCCACAACTTGGCAACTGTGGAAACATAATGGTCCTCCTCACTATTTAATCAGATTGCTCTCAACTCTCCTCTCATCCCCATATCCTGCCAATGTCTTACGACTTCGGTACGTTCCTAAGCAGTGTTACGCACTTTTCTACTCCCGAGACCATACAACAGCAACCGGTGCTGAACGCCTTCTCGCCTTCTCGCCAGCTCGCATTTGCAACAAAGTTGTGCTCGCTTGTTTCCTCTCGCGTAATTCTCTGGATAATTAAAACTTGCCGCATATAACGTCGCTGTTCCTCACATTTTCGACCAAGGAAAATCTTTTGGCTTGGACTTTGGCTTCCAGCATGATCCCTAGAGCAATCATCCAGTATATACAGAGCTCAAGTCACATGCATATAGGCATGACAGGAATATGGCTTGCTCGCTCTCGGGCCGTCGCTGGTCGCCTCGTCGACCTTTTTTGGGTGGTGATCATTTATCTCTGCTGCGAGCTGATGATATGGGGCTTGAGCCGCTTGCTCTCTCTCGTTCGACTCCAGTTTCTTTCTTCGATACTTGGCATGGTAGTAGCATTCGTGCTCATGGTCGTGAGCTGCAAGTTCTATCACAAGTCTGAACAGCTATACCAAAAGCATTTCAGGTCAAAGGTAACTCCAGCCTCTCCAAAGCAGAGCGTGCCACTGCTGACAAGAGTTGCGTGTAGGTAGATTTCATCAATACCCACCTCGGCGTAGGATTTCCCATTCCCCTGGTCATGCTCGATCAAAGCAATATTTTGAACGGAGGTCAAATTGCCCGAGTCATTGGAAACTTTGGTGAGTCGCCACATTATTTCCCATCCATCTTTGCTTCGTTGCTGACAAACTACAGTGATAACAAATCTTGCATCCTGGTCGGCTGTCTACCTGATGTCACTGTTCACCTTGACCCTCTGGACTCGAAGCCAACCTGAGAAGTTCTCTTCACCGCCTGCGACTGAGCTGAACCTTTTACGGCCACTGGTGACTGAGCCCCTCAGACTCCCTGCCGTCCATTTTGGTTACAATCCGGGGACGTTTGTCTTGGAAGCGTACGACAACAATCCTTTGAACGGCGATGAAACCGACACTGCCATGAGCAGTCATCGAGCATCGACACTTGAGATTGGTTCCCAGCTGCGCAGAGCTCCCGGCAGTAATTGGTTATCCCCAAAGACTCTCTATCCTATCGTTCTTTCGCTCTTTTTCATCTTTGCATTGGGTGCTCCCATCGCAGCTGGAACCGGAGATGTCCGCGTACTTGATATCTGCGTCCTCTGGCTTGTGTGGATCTCTTGGGTCAGGATGCAAAGGCTGTTCAAGGATGAACAGGTGCTTCTTGAAACTCCGAAGCTCAAGAACGCCATCGTGACGATGATGAACCCGGTCATGGCGACTACCTTGCTCATGACGGGCTATGTCCATGCGAAATCCAATGCTTTTCACATTGACTTGCCAGAGATTCTGAAGGCTTTCAGCAGAGGCACGCCGTTGTGTTCCATCTGGACCGCAAGTGTGACGGGCGTAGAGCTGGTTGCCAATCCTGACCTGTATGTTGGCGCGGGTGACCTGGCTCTGTCGCTTCTCGAAGTGGGCATCGTCGTTTGGGGATTCAAGCTGCATGAATGCCGTCGCCAGCTCTGGTCGATGGCTGGTCTTTTCACGGCAGTCATGTCCGTCATTGCGGCCGCTGGAAACGTCTACCTCTCTGTCTTGTCTGGACGGTTGCTAGGCTTGGGCAAGGCCGAGAGCCTGGCATTTTCCGCGAGGAGCACCACGCTCGCTCTCGCAAAGCCTGCAATCGAAGCCGTTGGCGGGAACTTTGCGGTGAATGCGGCTTTGGTGGTGAGCAATGGCATACTCGGTCAACTGATGTACCCATTCATCCTGGACAAACTTGGGGTCAAACGTGAGGCTGGCCTGGGGTCGAATCGATCAAGCACAGCTTCGACATTGACGACTTCAAGCATCTCTCAGAACAAGACCTGGATAAGGAGACGACTGCCCGACATGGCCACTGAGGAAGATGACCCAACTACCATTGCTGCGGGTATTGCAATTGGCATCAACGGGGCTGCCATGGGCGTGGCCTACCTTTATGAGACAAAGAGCCGGGCAGCCCCTTATGCAGCGCTGTCAATGACCGTTTTTGGAGTCATGGTTGTGGTCTTCACCTCAGTTGGACCCTTTAAAGATTTTATCCTTACCTTGGCAAGATGAAAAACATGTGTGGTATGGAGATAAAGGGGGGGCGGACGGGTACAAAAGAGTGACGAAAGTAATGCATATACAATTGGAGGAGATATCCACGACGAGAGATTAGGGCAACAGACACGGCGACATGTTTTGGTACTTATACCCAAGAATTTGCGATAGCTTTGAATGATCAGTTTGAAAAAAAGCTCATGAAGGATGCGAGAAGTCCACGTTCGGCAGATGAGTTTCACAGAGTACACGGCAAGATGACGGCGCGAGGAGACATGCCGACGTGATACGCTGGCGGCTGACACAGAGGGGTTGTTCTGCCATCTTATCAAACATCCATTGCTGGCCTTATTTTTTTGCTTTTCTTCTTCTTTTACATTGCGGTATTGGGTTTGTTCTGGACTTGCTTGCCTCTGTGGGGCAGCTACTCAAAAGTGTACAGCCTCGCGGGCATCTCGATCAAGCATATTATAAATACTAGAACCTAAACAAGACGGTGTTTTTTTTTTCTTTTCTTTTTTTACTCCAGTCTTGAGTTGCCGTGTTAGTAAGAGCTTTTATCCAACGCAGAGCAGCACAAATGTAACGTGGCCATGTTTTGTAGTAGTCGGGGTTCGGAAAGATTTGAGAGGGGGCACTTACCTTTCGATAAGGTGCAGACCACTGGCAGTCTCTACGACGCCGCTCATCTCCCCAGGCTTGAGGGCAAATGAAGCTTCCTCAAACTCCTTTTGCATATCTCCCTGGCCAAAATATCCCAAATCTCCCCTCTTGCGCGCGGAAGAGCAGTCCGACTCGGTGAGGGCCAGCTCGCCGAGGGAGATGCCACCGTTTTTTATCTTTGCTTCGTGGGCACGAATGATTTCCATAGCTTCGTCCTTGGATCGGGTGATTTCGGCCTTTTTCGTGTGTAACATGGCTATTCGTCAGCTTTGTTTTCCAGTTTTCGCGCGCGTGTATTATTCGTTGTGAAAGGAGGAGAGGAGGGGTAGGTAGGGACGCACCTCGCGCCAGCTGCTTGGCCGACGGCTATCGCGATGCTTGACGAGGAGATGGGCGGCGCGAATCTTTCCCTCGGGCACGCCGGGGGCGGCACCTTGACGGGTCCCCGCGCTATGGTGGGCGGCCATGTAGTGCTTCAGCTTCTCCGTGTCGGTGCCCGAGGGCGGCTCCCAGCGGGAAACCTTGTCGGTCGCGTTGAAGTAGTAGGGGAGGTTCTTGGAGTTGGAGTGGCGAACCTCCCAGCCCGGCGGAAGACCTGTCTCTGCCTTGGAAGTTGTCAGCTTGTTTGCAAAGTTCTTGTGATATGGGTAATGGGGGTTATAATGTAATGTATGGAGGAGACTTTACCATTGTTTCCTTGTAGCTAGCGGTTTGTTGTTGTAGAAGAATGATATAAGCAAATAAAGATCAGATGAAGACAAACCAGTTTGTTATACAAAGTAGGTAGTAAGTGTAGGTGTAGTAACAAGCTCTTTCTCTTTCTTTCTTTCTTTCTTTCTTTCTCTCCTTCTCTCTCTTTCTTTCGTCCTTCTTCTTTCTTTTTTCTCTTCAAGCAAACGGTCAGGGGAGAAGCGAATCCTATTTGAAGTAAATTTGTCTAAAGGATGGGGGGTGTGGCCAAAGAAGTAAGCTCGCTCAGAGGAAAAAGAAAAAAGAAGAGCTGGGAATGGCGACGATGACGACGAGCTAAAACGGATTCGAAGCTGGAGAAGCCGTGTCGGTGGGAGTGGAGTTTGCTCTTGCGCTAGTACTAATGCTGTAGGTACAGCTTATTATTGCAGGGCTACAACAATGTAGGGCACCACTGGGAAAATGGAGAGAGAGGGGGGGGAAGAGTAAGGAGAAGAGGAGAAGAAAGAGGGGGAGGCGACAAAGTACCGCCCTACCAGCAACGCTTGAATTGGTGGCCGACGTCAAGACAACTTTGGGTACGCAGTACTTCAAGCTTACACGGTAGCCGGCAGACTTTCCACCCCGACAGGATTTCAGGCTAAGACTTTCCCTCTCCTCCCCCCTTCACTTGGAAGGATGGGATGAGATTTCAATTGCGGGGTTCAACTAACCTGGCAGATGGAAGCCGTCACAGCAGGTGAGCAGCCAGCGCTTTAGGCCATTCTTTTTTCCCAGGGGATGCAGCCAGTAAAAGCGTGGGCGGGTTGGGTTGGTCACGAGGGAGCACAAAGTGGTGGTTGGTTGGGTGGAAAATGACCGACTGACCTGGAGGCTAGGCGAAGCCAAGGCCGTTGTTCTGCCCTTGCATTGGATTACCCGGCAGACAAACACGAGCTAAGCAGAGCAAGGGGGTGCAATGGATGATGATGATGATGGTATAGTTGTTGGAGAGATGAGAAAAATCATCAATAGTTCTTTTGGTGCTACTGACGCCAGATCGGATTCCCCGAGAAGTACCTTGCTACTTTTCGCCCATATCGAATTTTCTGATCGCGTGGAAACTTATCGTCATGTGCTAGAAGTGGTGGTGGGTTGGTGATGATGCCTAGTTAGACCGTATTAAATGATGAGGGGTAGATGAACATGTGCCTCACGGGTTCAAGTCCCATTCGTCAAGAAATCCAAAGAGAAAAAGAAAGAAAAGAGATGGTGGGAAGGCTCTTTTGGAAGGGGGATTGCACAAAATCTTGACAACTCGAGGCTCTGGTCGGATATTCAAGGTTTCGGGCCGGATATGCGCATAAGCTTACCACCCGCACACGGATCATCTGTAACATTCAACTTTGTTTTCTAAAAGGACGTCCAGGCATATCCTGCTCGGATCGGGGGGGTGACGTGTGTGTGTGTGTGTGTGGTACTGCAAGGCACAGAAAAGCCCTGGCCTATTCCATCTGGTGAGCACCGGTCAATCCGCCAGTGATGCGAGGCAGACTCAGTATTGCTGTCCGTCACGTCCTTTTTTTGTAATTTTTAATGGAGTCATGGTACGTATATACATACATTCGTACTGCCAGGTTAGTAGTAGGGTTTGGGAGTCATTGGCATGTTGACGGTGACGCTGGGGCATGAGGGTTTCTAGTCAAATGGGCTGGGCTGTATGCACCTGAATGGGGCGTTCAGCCAGCCAGCCCATACATGTGCCTGATGACAGACACAAGGCGGGGGCCACGCAAAAGCACAGTGTGAGCAGAAATACATGTTGTAGAACAAGCGAAAAAAAAAGAAAAAAATAGGGAAAAAAGAAAAAACATAGGCGAGAGGGAAAAGACCATCCGTGCTTACATGTAACCCAGTACTGACCCAATGACAAGGGCGGGAGGGATAAGCAAAGCGGAGAGCCAGTTGGGCTCTGCCTTGTGCCTGGCCCGGGACTGTGATGTAACTATTCATGGGAAGATGCCTTCAAGGCTAAACGTCTATTCATCGACAACGACACCTCCCATGCCCGGCTCGTCCGGCGGTTGTCTTGTTTGAGTTTCTCCAACGATATTGTGTCATTCTAAACTTTTTGGTTCGATGAAGAGCGTCGCTCTTGACTCACATGTTTTTCCATAGGATGAAGCGTGCCATTCCCACATAGCCCTGAGTGCCTGGATCTGCCCCAGCACGCTTGATCGACTGGTACCGCCTTTAGCCGTCTTCGCCTCGACGCTCGATTCATATTCGAATGCCTCCGCAATGTCTGCCGTGAACCGAGAATCAATGGCTTGCAGTTGCTCAAGGATCAGCTTGTCCATGAAATTTCCAGCTTTTCAGACAGTGCAACGACACGGTCTAAATCGAATCCAGACTCCCACCCTTCCTAGAGATCGTTATAGCCAGATGGCAAGCCTTTCACATTCTGCCAAGTGAATAGTTAGTAGCTACTATCAGAGCCAAGGCAGCTGGCTGAGATGTTACTACGAGGACTCACCATCATTATCCCCGCCATTTGACCGAAGGCACGCCTCGACTTGCTGCGCAAAAGCTCCAACGAGTCCCCGTTGAATTTGGTGGGCATCAAAGAGCTACCCGTAGGATAGGCGTCGGCCAGCCGCAGGCACCTGAACTCAGATGTCGAATATCGACGTTCGTTTGCCGTATGAATCTGGTTCATCGTGTTAGCCTCGAGAAAGTTGAGCAGAATTGAATGGCCTCTCACATCTTCGTCGTTCGGCATGATGTCGAAAGTTCCCTGCTTCCATTCCTCCATAGCTTGGAGTAAACCACGCTCAATCGCCTGAAGTTCGTCTTTTCTGACGATGACAGCAGGCCATGGCAAACGCAATCGATCCAAGGATATCTTCCTTGTAAAGAGCCTTGTCGTGCCGGATGGAGGCATTCTACTTGTGCATGAGAGGGTCAATCGCACCTGCGCACCGCGAGGTTACTATACGGCATCCGAAGCTTGTTTACCCGGACATTCGAACCCGTGAACCTGCCCCCAAAGCATGCCAGTTGCCGGGGCGTCCGCCTTATTCTCGGCCATGTTGAAAGCTTGCAACAGGCGTTCGTTGCGTTCGTTGCGTTTTCAAGGCCGATGAACTCAATAGTGCCAATTGACGTTCGATATCAAGGGCGTGAGTAATCAGCGTCTATGATGTTGAGGAATCAAAACGCTTTATCAAGGTCGAAAAGTTTGCTGAGGAATCAAAGTTGGTCGATCAATCGAGGGGCAGTCATAGGAAAAGTTTGTGGCGTCGTGTGTTGCGTGAGGACCCCGCCTTCACATTCAAGAACAATTTAATACGCACGCACAGTTTGCTTTATTTAAAGGTCTTATTCTATTTGTTTACTTTACTCATTATATATGTAGCCCGCGCTGTCTTTTTAATGAAGAACTGATATTTCAGGGACCTTCTAATTGACTTTGTTGTACAGCTGAAGTGCCTACTTTAAGCATTGGACTTAGCGCTGTGGTGGGCTGGCTGCGCGATCAACGACAGTAGATACAACGACGACCAAGATGAAAAGAGGAGATACTAGATCAGGTGTATCGTTCATATCTCCGCGCCGTTAGTCCCCTGCGTAATCTCAAGGTAGATAAATATTCTCAGAGGTCATAAAGTAGCTCCTTAATAGTCTAGATAATTCTCACCTTTGCCATTACGCCCCCTCAGTTCAAGCCGGCAGTTCTGGCATCTGATATACACAACGATAGCAACACTACACTATTTTCTCGTCCCAGCTGGCACCAGTGGCCACGGAAAGAGGACAGAGATGAGCGCTTCCATCTCATACCTCTTGAGTGGATATCTCGAACGAAGACCGCGCTCGCGTGCTCGTTGGTAATGACCGCGGCGCCAAGTAGACTGCGTCTTATGACACAGAGCATTACCTCTTAATGGATCCGCCCGCTTGTCCCTGTCTTAAATAGCAAGACAATGATCATCGTCGATATGCCCGGCTTGGTGACTATCATCTTCACAGTGCGTGCCAACGAGTTTCGAACGACCTGTCTCAGGCGTTGAGGACGTTTCCCCTTGGTGACCCGAGCGGCCCATTACTGTAGCCCATCGGCTTGTTGGGGCGTAACAGATCAAGACGTTGACGTTTTCGAGCTCGTGGACATGCTTCCCGTACTGGTAAGGCCGTTGGATTGGGGATTCTGGCTGCCAGTCTTGGGGATCTCTATTGATATAACCTGAGGTCTGTGACAAACCGCCCAGGAACTGGAAAATACTTGGGCACCCAGTGGTGAATCGCATGCCAGGGGCCTGTAGCTGGGTGGCATGGGCCAGCGTACTGGCATACAGTGCCACATACAGTGCTGTATACTGTGTGGTGCTCAAGTCGGCTGCCAGAACCGAATTTGGCAGGGACGAATGGTCGGGTGTGACCATTGAGGTAATAGGTATTAGGTCAAGCCAACCCAGCCTGCTTTGTTTAACTTTCTCCGTATCTTATTAACTTACACCAAAGCCCTGCCTGGAATCAGCCCTGGCTTCTGCCACCAAAAACCATTCTTCCTGCCCCTGGCTGGCTTTCAACAACTGCATTATAATAAGCAGGACTGAACAAAATCTCACCTTCTATCCAACCTTCACCTCTTTACATCACTCGCACCCCCAAAATATTCTTTTGCTACTATTACTTCACATTTCAAACGTCGTCGACAATAAACATAGCATATAGCACGGCGCAAAGCAACCTCGCGTATCACTGCCACAAACAAAGCACTTACTTGTATTGTCACTACCTCTACTTTCACACCATCATCTCAACCAACACGCATTTCATCGCGTCTTTTGTTTGCATGACCTTGCAAAAAAAAACGAACGGACATATTAGTCACACAGGAGTCACACATTATTCATTCGCCGACCTTTTAAGAGGCGAAAAAGCACCAACACTCAATCACTCCAATTTGCTCTCTTGGGAGCCTACAGGTAGTATCTTTTGGTTGCCAGCCTTAGGCTACAGCCCCACCTAAAACACTACGACGCCGCCCGACGGGAAGAAAAAAAAGGCAGCCAGTCACCCAGCCAGTCAACTTTTGGAGGCGCAGCTTAATAACCGCGGTCCCCTGCCTTTTGACAATTTCCACCCAACTTGCATTGTTCCATCAACAATTTGGGTTCCTCTCGACTTACGGACTCTTTAAGCCATCGCCAACACGACTCCTTTTCGAGACGCGCATATACTTTTACAACAACTACATACACAATGGCTTCGCCTCAATCCACATCGTCCGAGTACGGCGCGAAGGGCAACAAGGAGGAGCAAATCACGTTCCGCTTCTGCTCCGAATGCTCCAACATGCTTTACCCCAAGGAGGACGAGGACGCCCGCGTGCTTCAGTACACCTGCCGTACCTGCCAGTTTACCGAGGCCGCTCAGTCAACCTGCGTTTACCGCGACGTGCTAAACACGTCCGCTGGTGAGACGGCCGGCGTTACCCAGGACGTCGGTTCCGATCCTACGGTTAGTACCAACGCTGATTCTGATAATGATGCCTGTGCCTGTTCCCATCCACCCATCATCTGTCTCTGCTGTGGTGGTGAGATTCGCTGTGGTAGCTGCGGGCACGTTAGTGCCGACCTGGCTGTGGTCATGGTGGTGGACGACACCGCCGAATGCTACTACGGGGATATGGGGCTGGCCGAGTTTGTCATGGATTGGGATGTCGACGATTACGACGAGGAGATGATGGCCGACAACCCTTCCGAGGCCAGCAGCATATCAGATGGCGAAGTGAGCTATCGAAACGAGGGCTATAGAGAAGATGGCGCCATCATTGTGGGCATCTGATCTAATGCTTGCAACGCGACCGACCTATGACGATGACGACGATTTTTTGATGATGATGGACGAACTCTGCCTCTAGCCCGGCTTGGCTACAACATGTTTGGCTTGAAGCTATATATAATTATTCTCAGGCCTGCAGAGTGGAAGTTGTAGTGGTTGACAGAGCACATGTGGACCTTGTTTCCTTTTTGAGACGCTCTCTCTGCCATTGCTTTATCGAACTGCTGGCTGACTGGACATCGCCTTTCCGCCTACAGCTCCCACGATCTAAGACCGAGTGCCCTCAGTGCCACTACCGCGAGGCTGTGTACTTTCAGTCTCAGCAGCGCAGCGACGACACCGGAATGGTAAGATGACTCCACAGTTACTGTCAACCGCGCTTCTCTTCTAACTATTTGCCTAGAAACTGTTCTACGTATGCTGCGAATGCGGACACATCTACCAGACACAGAATTGAGCGATTGCGATTACACATAAGGAAATGGTTAGCGAAAGATGCATCGCGAGGTGTCAACGGCGTTTTCGGGGTACCGGTCTAGACTTTGGTTTCCGTTCCTTTTGGCGTTTGGACGAGGTGGCTTTGGATTCTGTTTGTTTATGGTCTAGAATAGACATGATATGCCCACGGGCTTTAATCAATGGTCGTCATGACTCAATATGTTATTTCGGTACTTTTGTGATGTTCTTTGTGTTAGATTTCGGTGAACTTGTAAGAAAAATGCTTCACCGCTTTGCTGTAAGGTGGGGTGGGATAGTAAATCCTAGACAATAGCGATGCTATCCTTGAACATGCGGTCATTAATATTCAAAGTCCTCTCGACAGTAGTGGTTCATAACTGAGCACAATGCTCAAGCGTGTTTTGGAGTAGTTTCCGTATTGATACATGTAAACGCCGTGCGGTATGCCCTGGCCTGCAATGGTAACACTCATACAGTAGTAGTAACCCCCTCGTACATAACCCATCACTCCCGACCCATCTATAACCAGAAACATATCTTGCTCCTGCCGGTATGAATTCTTCTCTGCGTCTCTCGTAAAGCACCCCCCCTCATCTACGCCTGCATGGGAGCCATGGACAGAATCTTCCCCCACTTCTTCCTCCGCAGCTCGGCGCCCACGACGCCGTTGATGCGCGACCCGATGGGGTCGCCGCTCTTGTTGAGCAGCACGCAGGCGTTGTCGCCGAAGCGGACGACGGAGCCGTCGGGCCTCTGGGTAGGGTACTTTGTGCGGACGACGACGGCGTGGCGGATGTCTCCCCGCTTGACCTTGTTGGCGGCCGACATGCCGGCCATGCCCGAGGCGGAGGAGGCGCGGTGCTCCTGGACGACGACGACGATGCGGTCGCCTATGCGGGCGGATTTCTTGGAGCCGATGACGAGGGCGCACTCGACGAGGGCGGCGCCCGAGTTGTCGATGCAGGAGAGCATGCTCTAAATAATGCGTTAGAATGAATTAAAAACAAAAAAAAAAAAAGAGTTTTGATCGGTTGCATGTTATTTATTGTACCTTTAGTTGAATCATCTTGACGATACCACTCGGAGTAGTAGCTTGAAACGGCTCATCACCTTGGCTGGCATCTCGAACCATCACCAAATCCCCCAACGTCCCTTGGCGTTGAAACTTTTCCCATCTCTTTGCGCTCAAAGGTTCATCCCCACCGTTCATGTCACGTGCATGACCCGATTGGATGGTTCTGCTGCTTTTAGGAACGGAGCACGGATTTACACAAGTTCGAGATCGTGGTGGAACTGATGGGGACAGTGAAGTTCATGATTGGCTCTTCCCCTGGTCACATTTGCGCCATTCACCCTAAACCGGCCAGGCTTTAATTGACGTCCTTCTCGTCGCTGGGCCAGCCGTTTTACCAAGAAGTGGGTGAGAAGCTGGACGGAACTGGGGGCGGCGTAGGAGGGAGAGAGCAGAAGTGAATGCGCCCTCGTTTCTCAGTTCAACCTTTCACTTTCTCATGACCTTTTTTTGACCCTCTCGAAATATCTTTATTCGAGTCTTGTACTAATAATCTCCCGAACCTATTGTTCCGACCCTATTGTTTTTTTATCTCTCTCTCTCTTTCTTTCTTCCTCGTAATAACTAATCTTTTGCTCTATTCGCTTTTACATCTTTCTTATTGCTTTGATCCTCCCTCGCTGCAACAACAACAACAACAACAACACCAAGACCGTAGTAGCATATGGGTCACTTTGGCTTGAGGAATTGAGCTCAAAGACGGGCGGTTAGACCTTGGGAAGCACTTCTCCTTTTTGTTTCGCACGTAGCTACGGAAGGGAAGAAAAGGCGAGGCTTTTGTCTCAGTCAGCTTTTGCTTCGCTTTGTTCGAGGTACCCGGTTGCTTGTCCTTTGACTCTTCTTCTTCCCCCCTTACTTGGCTCAGGAGTAAACCTCCTACCTCTCCTAACTGGAGGCAGTCTGCGCCCTGGGGATTCTTTCTTTTTTCTTTTTTTACAATTTTTGTTTTCTGGCTTGTGACTTCTCCTGGTAGTGCCCTGCTCGCAAAAGGGGCTACAATACTTGGAAATCATCTCTTGGAGAAATATGCCTCAGCCCAAGAGCAGTCCTATGCCAAAGCGGCAGCCGCTCACACTTGGCCAATTGGCTGCATACGACGACATCCTGACCGATGCGCTTGTCGACCACGTAAGTCGCATGGTTGGGGAGAGAGAGGGAGAGAGAGAGAGGGAGGGAGAGAGAGAGACGAGAAACGAAAGCAAAACGAAATGGGCACAAGATCTAATCCTACCTTAGGTCTTTTATTGGACGACTATCCCCAAGAATCGACCTTCCTACCACCCGTCCCGCGGCGTCCGAGCAGAAGAAATCTTCAAGATTATCCAGGACGAGATCGTCATCAACAAGGACCTCGAGGCTGCGGCGGAGAAGTTGCTGGCCACGGACGGCATCCGGCGGTTCGTCAATGGCCTCAAGACGGACAAGGAAAAGGACGATTTCCGGCGGCACCTGCGACGCTACGCCCAGATCTACATGCCCGACTGCCCCTGGGAGGTCAACTCGACGAACCGCTACACTATCGTCACGCACGAAGCGTCCATCACGGCCCGGAGGCACATCAAGCGCAACGAGTCGATCAAGTACCTGTCGGGCATACAGGTGACCATAACGCCCGAGGAGGAAAACGAAATATCGGTGCGCAAGAAGGACTTCAGCATCGTGGTCAGCTCGAGGAACAAGTGCACCAGCCTGTTCATGGGCCCGGCTCGGTTCGCGAACCACGACTGCGACGCCAACGCGAAGCTCATGACGACGAGCGGCGCGGGGATCGAGATCATCGCTACCAAGAACATCGAGGTCGGCGACGAGATCACCGTGACCTACGGGGAGAATTACTTTGGCGACGATAACTGCGAGTGCCTGTGCAAGACTTGCGAGGATCGGCAGCGGAACGGCTGGGAGCCCGAGGATGGACCCGTGGCCAGGACCACCAGCGTCGAGGAGGATGCTGCTGCCCACGAGAGCTACTCGCTGCGCCGCAGGAGGAGGGACGGCAGCGCCGCATCTTCGCGGACTTCCTCTGTCGGTCCGACCATGAGGCCGAGGATACGCAAGACTCGCACCAAGAGCTCGACGCTGCGGCAGGGCTCGACGGCCATGGAGTCGCCCACCCCCGAGGCAGCTACTCCCAGCGGGCGGAAGCGTACCATCGACGCCCTCGCCACGCCGCCCATTACCCCGGCGGCCAAGAGGCTCAGGCGCCTGGTCGATGATTCTCCCGCTGCTGTTGTCGTTGGGTCTACGGGCTCGCGCAGCAGTTCCGCCACCCCGAGCAGCGGCTCGTCCGGCAGCAGCGGCGGCGATGCGATCGAGACTGACGTTACTTCCCCCGACAAGGACAGCCCTACTCCCCCGCTCATGACTTCTCTCCAGGCGCGCAGGCAAAAGGTGCTAGCCGAGATGAACCGCGGCGCCGTCGAGATCATCGACTTGACCGACGTGATTGACTTGGCCGACGTGTCGACCACATCCATCGTGAACCCGGAAACCGACGAGGCACCCCAGTCCGTCGCCCCCATCACCGTCAGCATCGAAACCGCCGAGGCGTCGCAGCGCATCATCAACCCCGACGACGGCGGCGGCAAGCGCCAGCGCAAGTACCAGCGCCGCGTCTTCATCAGGCAGACCACGCCGCCCGCGCGGAAACGCCAGCCCGGCGACTACATCCTCACCCCTCTCCTCCTGTCCGAGCCCGCCATGGCCTGGATCCAGTGCACAAACTGCCCCACGTACTTTGTCCAAAAGGACGCCTACTTCACCAAGTCTTCCTGCCCGAGGTGCGAGCGCCACTCCAAGGTTTACGGCTACGTGTGGCCCAAGACGGACAAGGAGGGTCCGAGGGACAAGGAGGAGCGCATCCTCGATCACCGGACCGTCCACCGGTTCCTGGATCCCGATGACGAGAGGAGGGTGAGGGGACGTAAGAGCTTTAACGCTGCGGCTAACGAGGATGAGTCGGAGGAGGAGGAGGAAGAAGAAGAAGAAGAAGAAGAGGAAGAGCAGGAGACGCCGCGGGGTCGGCCGGTGAGGAGGAGGAGACCCTCTAGTAAAGCCAAGGAGGCGGAGGGGTCGCGGCGAAGTGTGCGCTCGACCAGGGCTGGCAGGTTGGTGAGAGCGGCATAGGAGGTACTAGTAGCTAGGCTGGCCTGGAGAACATGGACGAGTACTGATGACGAAAGCGCTGGGAACGGGGTTTAGGCGTGTTTGCATAGATTTGGTTCTTTTTTTTCGGCCTTTTCTTTTTTTTCTTTATTTCTCATCTTTCTTTTTTAAGAAGATTTGCTTGCTCATGTTGTAGGATAGATAGATACTTTCATGCCCGGGTTTGGTGCTACATCAAACCTTTACAAACAATACCACAAAATACTTCAACAGTACTACTGCTACTACTACAGCTACTGCTATGTTACTACTACTACTACTATCTGCTTAATGCTAGTACCGATTAATCGCCCTTTGTTTATTTACAGCTCAATCTGCCGTGGGGATACTCTCGTCAATATCAACGTACTGCGCCACAGGCGTGTACCTCCACCGCTGAAACGTGGCCGACGACGACACATCAGAACAATCGAGACCTTGGCCCGCGCCGTTGCAAGTCGCGTACGCGCCCAATAGGCTTCCCACAAAGTTTCCGGCGCCACCGCTCACGAGCTCGGAGCTAAAGTTCCCGACGTGCAGCTCCTCTCCTCCTGCTGCCTGCGAAGCGCTGAGGACGTACTCCTGCGGCGTCTCGGCCGCGATGGTGAGCTGGATGGGAGCTTCCCTGTCCCATGAATCGGGGAACGGGAGGGCTACTGAGGGGGAGGAGGGTCCGTTTCCGATGGTGCTGGCTTGGATGACGGGTTCGCCGTCCAGGTAGCCGACGGATAGGTCGATGTGGTTCAGCTGCGTGAGGAAGACGGTTATGCCGGCCTCCTGGCCCTCGGCCTCGGGGACGAAGCCCAGGTCGACGGAGAAGTTGAAGAGCGTGTGCGTCTGGCGCCTCGCGACGAGGGAGAGCCCCCGCCGGCCGGAGAGGGCAACGTCCGAGATCTCGTCCGGCACGCCGGTGAGGTTACACCTGCTGGGGACGACGCGCAGGCCCGAAGAGGTGGTGCTAAAGGTGCCGTCGCGGGGCACGCGCCAGTGCACAAAGTGCTTGGGTAAGGGGTCGCCGGCGGCGAAAGTGTAGTCGTCGGGTGCGTCGTTGAAGGGTCCGTCGCCGGGCACGTCGAGGGTTTCAGGGGGAAGCGGCCAGCCGGACATGGTGCCCCTGACGGGGGAGGCTACGGGCCAGCCTCCCTTCTCCCAGCTCACGGGGAACATGACGGCCTCGCGGCCCATGGGGAAGTGTCTGTACTCTGGCCCCGAGCGCGTCGCCAGGGCGAGACCCCACCAGTTGCCGTCCTCGTCTTGGAAGAGGTCTGCGTGGCCAACCGTCTGGAAGTACTCGTCTGTGCCGCGGTTCGTCAGCACCGGGTTCCCCTCGTAAGCCTCGTAAGGACCCGTGATGTTCCTCGCCCTGGCCATCGTGACGGCGTGGTCTGTACCCGTGCCGCCCTCGGCGATGAGGAGGTAGTACCACCCCCCGTCATCTTCATCCCTCTTGTAAATGTGAGGACCCTCTGGCCAGACGCCGCCGGTGCCGTTCCAAAGCTCGATGGGCGGCTGGCTGAGCTCCCCCGACTCGAGGTCGAGCTCCTGCAGGATGATGCCCTGCGTCGCGGCGTACACCTTGCCGTCGTCGTCCCAGAAGAGATCAGGGTCGATCCTCTCGGGCCGGAAGATGACGGGGTCGCTCCACGCGTCGTCGTCGAAGGGGTCCGCAGTGCGGAACACGACGCCCGTGATGCCGTCCTCGAGGCCGAGGTACTCGCAGATGAGGTAGAGCTCCCCGTCGCGGTACCGCAGCGTGGGCGCGTACATGCCGTCCTGCTGCCCGAACGTGCTCCAGCTCACGCCGGGAAGCTGGGACTCGCGGCTCCAGGCGTGCGAGGCGAGGCGCCATTTGCGCAGGTCCTTGGATGCGTAGACGGGGAGGCCAGGGAACGAGATGAAGGTCGAGGTCGCGCAGAAGAAGGTGTCGCCCACGCGGGCGCACGACGGGTCAGAGTGCCAGCCTGGGAGGATCGGGTTGTGGAAGGTTGAGTTTTGGGCCGAGGAGGGGAGGACGAGGGCGAGGGCGAGGAGGGCCCCCGTGATGAGAGATGGGAGGAGTCTCATGGTTTTCGTCTTGAGCGATTCGGCAAAGAAACTTTATTATGCTTGCAGAATAGTTGATGCCATGATGGTATCGAGAGGTGAGGTGAAGGGGGGGGGGGCCTTTAATATCTGCCCTTTGCTTTATACATAGTCAACTGCCATATCTTCGGAGGAGCTCGTCCGTCGAGCTGCAACTGTACATTGCATATCCGTAGTTTGTCCCGCATGGGTAAACGAGGCTTGTCAAATACTCGAAGCTGCAGAACTTGCCAAGGCTCGCATTTAGCCGGTTCTAAGAGGGGGAGGCAAAACTGCATTGGATGCTGGGCGTGCTGTGATTCGACCGCATAGAACAAGAACTCGCATGTAAAGTGCGGAGGGATCTCCTGTTTTCCCCCGCATTCATGTTACGCCGCTTTATTATGGATTAAGCTTCACAAAGGAAAATGGGCCCTCGTCACCGAGTACCGAGTCCCCCCAACTTGTCATCAGTCGCTGTCAATCCTAGCAGCAGCAGCACCATACCCGTTCGTCTTGATGTTGAAGCGACGCGCCGACATTCCTTGTTGTGAAATCCACTCGGGAAAAAGCCAAACACTTTATACGGTTGGTACCTTGGCCAGAAGTTTGTCAAAGTCAGCCCGAAATTGCCGCATTGATGCCTAACATCACAAAGCTTCAGAAGCACCAGCTTGGAGGTAAATAATACCACGTATGAACTAAAGCTTACCGTGATATCTTTCTTTCTTTTCGAAAAGGCTAGTCTAAGCTTCACGTATACGCTCGTACGAGTATATACGCTACTGACCCAGAACACCACGTGAAGGTGCCAGCCATCGCTCTGGTTCTATCTGCCTATCTACTCGAACATATCCAATCCAAATCCCCCCCGTGGAATCGAAGTAAACCTATGAGTAGTCAGCATACTCCGGCGGTTCTCAGATAAGCCAGGCCGAGGGACAGTCCTTGTAAAGGTTCATAGTCTGGGACCAAGTCCCCATTTTGATTCTGAGAGACGTTAGCAATAGTCTAAGGAATTCCAGACGCAGAGTGAGTTCGCAAATACTCGTAAAGTCTGTCCTTCCTATCAGCTCAGGTTCGTAGATCAGTTGCCTTAGCAGTCGCAAAAGCAAGTGGTTCGGATTCGTTCGTCTCGCATGGAAGCAGCAACATACCTTGCTATGTACTATATAGACGGTCGGTCAGCTTCTTGAGTAACAGAACTAACAAACCATTTGATCAACTTACGCAAGTCGCCCCCCGTCCCCCCCAAAGCAGACACCAAAAAAAAAGAAGCAAAAAGAAACGCCCCTTATGGGTCTCGCCTTGAGAAATGAAAAATCAGTGAAAATGCTAGGCTTGATCACGGCCAATGTAATTTTACCTAATCATCGTTTGCCAACTAAATAACCGGTTAGTACATTGTGAAAATAAAGAAAGTAATACAGTGCATGAACGTACGTGCTTCTCATAGGCGGCCTAGGCAATGCGTCAGCATTCGAAAACATAGAGAGAGATCTAGTCTTACTTGGACTTCGCTCTTGTGATACTACATCGCCCAATGTTAATAGCAGGCAAAGCTGATATTGACTGGGGGATCACTCACAGAGCCATTCTTCTCCGCCTCCTGTCGATGAGGTTATTAGAATTGCCATATGGTGCAAGAAAATCGGATGAACTAACGAGGGCCTTCTTCTCGCACATCTAAAGATAATGATTGAGTCACTGTGCTGTGGGGTAGCATAGGCATACGACTTACGGCGGTATCTTTGCATTGTGCCTGAAAGTACTATTGTAAGTTTCATAACGCCCACACATCAAAATGGCCTTTGGACTGACATCAAACTCCTTTTCTAGGGCCTGTATTGAATTGCATGAGACATATCGTATTAAATCAATGACTTGGGAATTTGACTTACCTTGATGCGTGCATTGGTCTCCTGTAGCGAATATGAATCTCGTTGAAATTGTCATCTGTTCGCAATATGGAGCTCAACTTACTTCGGCCAATGCCATGAAGTTCTTCTGGTCATCAATAGCGAGAAATATATAGGAATAGCCGTTCGTTTGTGAGACTTACTTCTTTCTTATTCCTCCAATACTTCAACACCATTTAGTAAAGTAGAAAATTCGTATAGGACAAACTCAGGTGGGAGGATCCCTATGATAAAGGTCAACTTCTGTTATTGCAGACAGATCAATGCTTGCACTAACCTCGCGGGCCGGTTCCTTCATAGCAAAATGAATAGGTGAGCTTGGTTATTATCCATGATTAGTACTCACAGATTTGCCGCCCTGTGTAAATTTTAGCTACGTGAGGCTCATTGAGACTTGGGGAAAGCAGATCAGTACTTACCTCTGGGCGCAGCCAGCATTTTTCGGCGCTGTGGCCAACCTTGCCACATATGGTGCACTGCGCATTGTAGCTCAGCACCGAAACTCAAAGACGACAGCTTGAACACGCACTTTCTTGGCGGCTAATTGATGTGTCAGTAGCTGAAGACAAGAAGATAGGAATCAATATAGATGCTCACGCTTCTTCACCCGATTCTGGTCTTCAATATACCGTGATTAGCAGCGAAAAGACAGGTGCAGGTTGTTCTTATCGTACTGGGGTTGGACCTCGCTGCATTCGACATCAGAAAGCTTCATTTTGGAAGTACTGCTGAAGAGCAAAACTCACCGTGCAGAACACCCTCGTCTAATACGATCAAATATCAAATCAGAACCAGGATCTTCTCCAGTAAACGCGATCAATACTGACCGCTCTTGACGGCGGCTAAAGACACAATTTAGCGGAGTGCACAAATTCGATAGCAGACACTGAAACCTACCAGGCTTCGTATAGCCCACTGCAAACCGTTAGCAAGTGTTACTGATACCATTGCCTTCAAGCAGCAACGACTATGGACCTACTTTTGACGAATTCTCTGCATCGATATCAATATTAGTATAGTAAAGCATGGCAGTGTATACTCCTCCAGAGACTAACGGATGCTATGGAGGTGTTGACTCCAGATTAGCTATCTCCCTCGTCATCGCCACACGGGAAATGATAGGGAGTACGTACTTGCTTTCTGCTCCGACCAAGAAAGTTGATAACATTAGCAATACTCACGCACTGCTGAATGGTGGAACAGTACTCACAATACTTTTTGGACAACGAAGAAAAAAACAAGAAGAAGAAGAAGAAGAAGAAACATAAGACTGGAAATTCGTGTCAGTGAATCGTCCAGCGCCAATGACAAGAAATGGAAAGGACAAGGAAGGTTTGTGGGTACTCCTACCTCCAAAGCGACACCAGTCGTCCTTCTTTCCCTCCTTCCTTCCCTCCTTCCCTCCTTCCTCCCTGCATTCATACTTGCTCTTACCGAGGGTGACTCGACCTCGAGAACGGTAATGGCGATTCGGTCAAGCCTGTGTCGTATGATAGGCTGCAGCTAGGACTACCTTCCTCGACTAAGTCGATAATCAAAGGTTTGCCTAGGCCATTGTTTGAAGTCCTCCCCCTCTCGCTTAGGTATGTAGTAGTAAGAACTTGGAAGGAAGGAGCTCTTGCCACCCAAGCCCTGTTGGAATAGGAACTTGACGGGGGCAGGAGGTTGCCCGTATTTTCCCATTGCTGATTGAAGCGACCCGGAATTTGCGAAGTATTCAAACTTTCTTCCATACAACTCTGCTCGCACATCCAATTGCTCTAAAATCTTGTTATAAACCAAAGTCAGCACTCCAAAACCACCAAGATGTCCATCGATATCCAGTTCGGCGTTGAGTTCGAGATGGTCATTAGACCCAAGGAAGCTAGCGAGCAGCTTCTCATAAAGAAGCATGATTACGACGCCGACCGTCCCGTTACGAAGACCGAGCAGTGGGGGTTTGAGCAATTTGGAGTTCCCAAGCACAATCAGAAGGCCGCCATGCTGTGCATGAAGGATCTCCTGGAGGAGTTGGGTCTACAGGTGAACCCACTTGATTGCAATCATAATGACTATTCGAAGTGGTCTGTTACTATTGACGGTGCGATAGAAACAAAATCTAATGAATTGGCATACGCCATCGAATTAATAACGCCAATTCTTGCCTCTCGCTATGAGTGCTTTATGGACGCCACAGAAGCCTGGCAGAGAGAACTATGTATGGTTTGGGCCTCTATCGAGAGGCACTTCGACGTGGTGACTGAACTCCGCCATAAATGCTGTACGCATGTCCATCTGAGCCCTATGGGGGGCTTCACGAACGAGCAGATTCGAAGATCCGCCCGCTTCCTGGTTTCCTCGTATGAGGATGTTGTTCAGGTCATCCCACCACATCGACGGCTGAATCGCTTCTGTATACCTAACTTTGCAGTCAAGCCAAAGCCTTTAATGAATGATCTAAGAGTGGGACTATCGCGCCCCGAGCTCATCAAACTCATGATGCCGACAAGACATGAGAAATGGGAGATGGGAATCGACCACACCAGGTATGTAGCGTGGAATTTCGAGGCACTCAAAAAACAAGGAACCATTGAGCTCCGATTCCCACCTCACGTTGTCAATTTTGCTGAAGCGGAGCTCTGGATCAAGAAGTGCCTGGATTTGGGCTACCAGGCTTTGAACTGGCTAGATTGAAGTTTAGCAAACATTTGCAGACTTCGCTCCCCTTCCCTGAGAAGGTGGAAGCATTAGTTGCCCGTTTCACGTAACTTCTGATGCAGAAGTGCGGAACACCTGGACAGCATTGCGTTGATCTATGGTGAGGGTTATGTGGTTTTGTTCCTTGGCACTATTTTCAAAGGCCATCTCACGTGGATGAGGTGCCAGGATCAACCCCACGATAGTCAATGATACTTTTTTTTTTTTTTTTTTTTTTAATAAACCTGTTTCCCTTGCCTGTTCCCTGTGACTCAACCTTATTACTGAAAATTGAATTCGTGATGCTCTCTATACCTAATCGCCCGATTCTACGGCTATCTTTAGGGATAGTCCCAAATTTTGCGACAAGCATTGTCTCATTCTTGGCAGTGATGTGAGCAATTGAGGAGTGGGAGAGAATATGCGGCAGTGTCGGGCGAAAATGACAACCAAGATCGCAGTCCACTCGACGCCGGTAATATACAGGCCATATTTAGCCTACATTCCGGTACATACAAGTCGGAAGATTCTAACTGTTATACGGCAGTTGAATATTTGAAAACTAGCGGACGTTTCGATGTCACAGGATATATATATAAGTTCAATATACAAATCAACATTTGTTTGAAATAGGGACAGACTTATGCTTATATTATTGGCTGGTGACGTTTGAGTCGTTGTAGACTTTACTCTCTTCCTCAACAAGAAGCCTTCATGCTGATCTCGTCATCAACTTGGATATCCGTCTGAATAGTCTCCTGCTCCATCAAATCCTCCTTTTTGACACGGTAAGGCTCGGCAGCAGATTTTCCTTTTTCACCGGCAAACCAGTCCGACAATGTCTCTGGCACAGGGGTGATTTTGGGTCCTAGCAGGCTTCGCTCAAATTTGCAACCCTCAAGACCAAGTTTCTTGAGCAGATGTTCCAACCGCTTACTATACGGTATCCTTTTGGCTGGCATATCGCCTGGTTTCCAGTCTGGATCATCGTCTGAATAATCGTCTAAATTTGCGCCATCGTTTGCGACGAAGGCCCAAGGGTGGAGGAGCATCTGCTCCTTGTCGTCACCCCATAGAACTGAGATGTACCAAAGTACGGTGGTTACAATTTCCTCGTGAGTTGGCATGTTTATATCTTCCAGCCACAATCTACCACGACGAACCTTCTCCACCAGGTGCTTCGGTACGCACACGAACTTGACCTCTCTCTCCTCCTCCAAACGACCTAGGGTATGCTTGTATTTTACATATCTCCGATTGTTCGAGCGCATTTCGCCTGGGGAAATGTCATGTGTTATACGGGGGCGAGAAATGTGCTTCGTCGTGTAAATCTTGAATGGCTCAGGGGGTTTGAAAACAGCTTCAAGGACTTCGACCGAGTTCAAAGGTGCTTCGACGATCCAGGGGACCGTCTCGACGGTCCTTGCTGGCTCCGCAACCTCTATATGCGGAATCCCATTTGGTAGGTGTTCAAGGAATTCGAACAACACCCCATGATAACGGAAGCAATTGGGGCCATCATCAAAGTCTCCGTAGTTAGGACGGTCGAAAAGCCGCTTGTCCGGCACCTTGAGAGCCTCCTTGACGTATCGGTCGCTTTCCTCTTTGGTGTAGGGCCCCTCGCCTTCATTTGAATTCGGCGGATCGCGACTGATGGGCTTTTTCGGTTTCAGCTCTTTCGGTTTCGTTGATTTTGCATCGAATTCAGGAGGGATATATCTCCTGACGCGCTTCGAGGCCGAGGTGGACTTTGGTCGAGACATTGTTGTAATAGGGGCGGGGGAGAGGGGATACGAGCGTGGTGCGCAAAGGATAAAGACTATCGCAAGAAGCAGAGGGCGCTTAGCAAGAAGGAGGGGTACGGTAGGATTTTATAGGCAAAAAGACAAAGAAAAAAAAGAGGCACCTACCACCGCCGTACACATCATCAAGCCACGTTTAGTCATAACACGATCTGACTCCTCAGCCTCGCCACGTAATCCAGCCACTTGCACCCCAGTAGCTCGAAGATTCTGCACCACAAAATCTATGATAGCCAATAAGGCACCTACAGCTGAAGAGCATAATCAAGGTTTATTATGAATAGCTCAGCAAGTCCCATGATAAAAGAAAAACCTAATATAAGCTTCCATAGACTCATAAGCCTTGACTAGGAGGAGTAAATCAGCCGCTTGCTGGTAAAAAAAAGAACTCCGCAAGCTTTACTATTGTATTCAGGATCGGGAGACCACCCCTAAGCAACTAATCAAGAGGTTAATATGAAAGCTATAGCCGCAGTGCCCTTTTTAATTAAAAAAAACTGTACCCTTTTCCTCGAGGACGGCATCATGGGCGTCGTGTTCCGCACGGCAGACCTAGATAAAAGTAAGGGAAAGTAAAAAAAAATTGAGAATAAAAATTTTAAATTATAATAATATAGACATTGTGTACGTTTCACTGCGTACGTTTGCAGGAGTTTCAACATTCGATGGTTGTTGAAAACTTTGATCTGCTAAGTTTTGTTCGGTCTGACTGATTATTATTGAGTTTGAAAGCCATTTGGGTATATATAGTTCGATTGTATATTACGAGGCTGAAGCCTCGGATTGTACTTGAAGAAGACTGGGCCTAATGGCTTTGCGCTTACTCCGTATATTGCATCGGGATTCGAAAGAAACAAAATTAAATGAATAATATAGAAAAATAAGAAAGGTAAACTTAAAGAATACTTATCTTTTATAATTAAAACTTTATTAATATCCTTATTTATATCTTTATTTATATCTCTATTTATATTTCTATTAATATCTTTATTAATATCTATATTAATATCTTTATTACTATTTTTATTACTATTTTATTAATATTTCTATTAATATTCTTATTAATAATTTTATTGATGTTTCTAACAGCTCCTCCTAGTAAGTTAAGCTCTAAATTGCCAAGAGATAACAACATGACAGACGTGACGTGGGATGACCTCGGTTGGATGACGAGCCTTCGACTCGCCTTTTAGCTTCGTCGCTTCATCCGCTGCATGAGATTGAGCGTTCGGGCAACATCTAGGTCCTTGTCGACGGGACAATGTACGTCTTTTTTCCTCGAAGACTCCTACCGCCTACCGCCTGGAGCGGAAAACTGGTCAGTCAGGTCATTGTTTTCTTGAATTTCTGGGCCGATTTTATCTCGATGACTCGAGAGATTCAAAAGACACGAGCAGATGATATGATCTGCCGCGAAGCGGTGTTTCCATACGATGATGATGATGATGATGATTCATTTTTCTTTACGCATCATGATCTGGCTCCTCGCATCATCATATTCGAAGGCTCCGACTACATACGCGTCGGGACAAAGGTTAAGCTACTCGAGAAGGACGAGAGCGGGAAAGAGGTAGAAGGGGAAGAAAAGGACGTCATCCCCATGACAAGGTTGATTGACCGAGAGGGACTCCGTCTCGTCATCTGCCCTCATTCACACGAGGGACCATACAAGTGAAGTCGACAGCAGGCCGACTAAGGCAAAGCGAAGCGAAGAGCTGTCCTAGGGTGCGGAGTTTTATAGCTATTAAATTATCACGTGATATCTCCCTAGTTATAGGATATATTCTACTCGAGGCTGCCTTCGTCGGCTGCGTGGGCTATTAGAAGAGAGTGCGTTCTGCTGGAGGCTACTGACTGCTACTGCGAGGGCTGCTGTAAGAGGCTATGAGAGGAAGGGTTCTACTCGGGGCTGCCTTCGTCGGCTTAAGGCTGCCTTCGTCTGCTTGGAGCTGCCCTCGTCTGCTTAAGGCTGCTATTATCGGCTGCGTAGGCTGCTAGAAGAGAGTGCGTTTTGCTTAAGGGTGCTGACTACGGCTGCGAGGGCTGCTATAAGAAGATGTGAGAGGATGTGTTCTGCTTGAGGCTGCCTTTGTCTACTTGAGGCTGCCGTCGGCTGCGTGGGCTGCTGTCTGCTTAAGGCTGCCCTCGTTTGCTTAGAGCTGCCTTCGTTAGCTACGTAAGCTGTTATAAGGGTTAGCGTTCTGCTTAGACCTGCCTTCATCTACTTAAAGCTGCCGTCGTCTGCTTAAGACTATATATTATATAATTAAGTACCTTTTTCGATAATTTGGAAAGAGGTACGTATCTTTTAGCATTTTCTATAGCTAATTAGCAAGTGGTAATTCAACCTGACTAATAGGAGAGAGGCAGCGCCCCGCTTTTTACACTACCTTAGAAAAGCTCCGCGGAAGCCGCTTTCGTCTTTACCTTCGGTACCTCCTCAAGCGAAGCTTCGCTTCGCTTAATCATTGAGAAGAGAAGATCGCCTTTTTGATAGACACTACAGAGATTCAAATTATCTTGCGAGAACATGACCGGCTACTTCCGGCCCCGCATCTACCGAGCCAAAGCGTCCGATCTGGGAGTTTTATCTTTCGTGGGCGAGGCGTATCACACAGTTGCAAAAATGGCTCTCTACTTGGCTTGATTGAAGGCTTTCTTCTCCTTTTATTTTCTTGGATACAGGTCTCCCCAGCTTCAGCGAATCATGCTTTTCCGATAAGAGTGTACTAACAAGCAGGGATAATGGTTGGGAAGCTGAGAGTGTGGGGAAGAGGTTTGTGTGTGTGTGGAGGAGGAGGGGCAGAACGAGGGGAAACTTCACTAACAAGTTCCGTCTTTTGGGGCAGATCTATGGAGTACCTCGGCGCGGCTTCCCACGGCGTAGAGCGGCGAAGGGCGCAGTACTATTATATGCATTACATGATGACAACCACTTACACCCCTCACTCCTCGTCACGCTTTGCAACCTTCTTTCCTCCTTTCAACTACATCACCCCGCCCTCTGAAAGTCGGGTCATTCATTGTCTTTAGTGCCTGAGCTCCTCACCTCGGTGATGAACTTGAGAGAAATCACACGCACCTAACTTGCATCATTAAACGTCACGTTGTCAACATGTCTGTCACCGTGGCAGAGTATCTCTTCAAGCGTCTGACGCAGCTCGGCGTCGGCGCCATGCACGGCCTCCCCGGCGATTTCAATCTTACGCTCCTGGACTACGTCGAGCCAGCTGGCATCCGCTGGGTCGGCAACGCCAACGAGCTCAATGCCGGCTACGCGGCCGATGGCTACGCCCGCGTCAAGGGCCTCGGCGCCATCATCACCACCTTTGGTGTCGGCGAGCTGTCGGCCATAAACGCCATTGCCGGTGCATATGCGGAGCGTGCCCCTGTTGTACACATTGTCGGCATTCCGGGGAGGCGGACGCAGGACGCGAGGACGCAGGTGCATCATACCTTCAACGACGGCGAATTTGGGCGCTTCGCCAAGATGCATGCACATGTGACGGTTGCGCAGACGAGGCTTTGGGATACGAGAACGGCGGCGGAGCAGATCGATTCCACGCTCGCGCAGTGCCTGTTGCATAGTCGGCCGGTCTATATCGAGATTCCCGTCGACGTGGTAGACCTCAAGATTTCGGATGAGAGGTTGAGCTCTAAGCTACAGGTTCCGACGCTTCAGCCATCCGGATCCCACGACACTACCGTGTCGAAACTCCAGGAAAAGATTGCCACAGCGAAACAGCCCGTGATCATCGTCGATGGCGAGACCAGGGCAATGGGTGCAGTCAAGGAGGTCCAAGACTTGGTCAACGCAACAGGCTGGCCAACGTGGACGACCGCTTTCGGCAAGAGCATCATCGACGAGTCCCTGCCAAACTTCCAAGGCGTCTACAAAGGGATATACGAAACGCAAAAGACGCAAGACTTCTTCAAAGCGGTAGATCTGATACTGTGCTTCGGACCGCACTTTAGCGGCACCAACTCGTACATCTTTGCCAGTCTTCCTGAATCCTCCAAAACAGTCCTGTTCTCGGACACGGAAATCAACCTTTGCGGCGAGATTGTGCGTGATGTGGCTGTTAAGCAGATCATTCAGCAGGCTGTCGAGGAATGCAAGAGCGTCAAGGCCTACGCCTCTTACCCCGAGCTGCCCAAAGACAGCCTCGTCTCCTTCTCTAGCGTGCAGCCCGACAAGGACATCACACAAGACAATGCGTGGAGGGTTCTAGGAAACTTCTTCCGTGAAGGCGACATCATCATGGCCGAGACGGGCACCGCAGCCAACGGCATCAGGGACGTACCACTCCCCAAAAACAGTTGGCTCTTCACGGCCGTGACGTGGCTGTCCATTGGCTATATGTTGCCGGCGGCGCAAGGAGCAGCCCTTGCCCAGAGAGAGCTCGCCGAGGCAGGGTCGTGGCACAACATTAGCAAGCCTCGGACAGTGCTCATCATCGGCGACGGGAGCTTCCAGCTGACGGCACAGGAGCTGTCGACCATGATCAGCCACAACCTCAACATCGTCGTGTTTGTCATCAACAACGATGGTTACACTATTGAGAGATGCATTCATGGTGTTAGACAAAAGTACAACGACATCGCTCGCTGGCGGTACCTGCATGCGCCGCAATTCTTCGGTGCCAAGGAAGGGTCGTTCACGAGATCGGTCAGGACATGGGGCGAGCTAGAACAGACGCTTGGGGAGAAGGAATTGGCGGATGGCGAAGGCCTGAGGATGGTTGAAATCATCATGGACAAGGAGGATGCGCCGACTGGACCTTTGGCTATGCTGATGGAGAAGCAGCTTGCTCCGTACAAGAAGTAGGGTAGGTTATATCGAGGGGAGGGAGTAGGCATTCACCAAACTTGTGGTATGATGAAGACATTTTTATCGTCTATGCAAACTTAAGAGTTGTCGGTCGAAAATGATTAGCCAATGCGAGTATGATGATAAGATAGTGCTTATGAGAACTGCTATTATTAGTGATATGATTTTCAAACTGGGTAGGAGCTTGGGAGGGAAGTCGTGACCCGCTCGCTTCTTCCAATTGCGATGATGTCAGAGAGCCTTCACCTTCACATGCTTTTCCTCCATCTTCACGCGCGCGCGCAACCGTCCCGCGACAACAAAACTTTTAGCATTCCAGAAGATAATTTTCCCATTCCAACTCGACTTTTTTTATTATTAAATTTCTCCTTTATATACCGCCTCAAGAGACTTTGAATTGATGTATTCTGCTCAGCTCACAACACTAATTCTGCGACGACTCAATTGATCAATCGATTTCTGCTGCTTATTACCCCCAACTTTCTTTGCTGTGACAGCTCTGACGATCCACGAGACGACAGAAAAAAAACAAATAATGGAAAACCCAGGTGAGAAGGAAAAAGGAGAACCAACCTCATGCTATATAGCATTGGAAAAGAGAGAGAATATGAACTGACCACTTGAGAAATTAGCCAAAGAGATTGGCGACGTCATAACGACACTCTGCAAGGGCAGCCCCGAGGAGCAAGAGTCTACTCTGCAAACCTACTTCCTCCCCAATGCCTCCTTCACGCATCCCTTTTGCCGAGTCCCCTCGTTTTCCAAGGGAGATGTACCTCTAGCTGGAGGCGTAGACTCGCTATGGGTCATATTGGGCATCTACCGCTGGTACAGGACCATGAGTCCACACATTGACCTTTCCGTCGACTCTGCAGGTATGTCAACCTCCCCCTTCCCAACTCAGCTTTCTCCTTTCTTTCATCCTAACAAGTTTTGGGGGGGTATAGTGTTTGACCAGCGCAGCGGCCTACTCTACGTTTCGCTCCGACAGACGTTCGCGGTGTGGTTCATCCCCCTCTACAAGGCGCCCGTGAAGCTCGTGTCTGTCCTGCAGCTCACACAGCGCGCCTCCTGGGACCCCGGCGAGTTCGTCGCCCGAGGCGGCAGCCTCGCCGATGGCCGCGAGTCCGCTGCACTCGCCGGCACCGGGCACGAGAGGGCAAGGTTCTACATCGCCAGCCAGGAGGACCTGTACCAGGTCAACGACTGCCTGCAGTTCCTGATGCCGGGGCTGGGGCCCATGATATGGTTCGGATGGCAGCTGTATAGCACCGTTCTCTGCGTCATTGGGTCTCTGCTGTTTTTGCCTCTGCACCTGGTCCTCAACAAGGGTGGCAAGAACAAAACCGGATGATGACGATGGATGAATTATTCAGCGCGGAGGCAGGGATCTTGGTAGTTGCCATGGATGCCATATAAACAAGCCATCTATTAATTGATAGTTCAGCCAATGAGGTTAATTGCCCGAGTAATTCAATCAAGTTGACAGCTGCCTTCTTGCTAAACGTAAATAGCTTTTACGGAAAAAGCATGCAACCAAACTTGAAGAGCACCAAGTTGAAATATCGGTCAATGCGGAGGTAGCCTTAGTCCTATGTCTACTTCTACTCCGCAGCCGACCTTGCATATGGTGGGAGAAGATAACAAGGAGCATGGTGGTGGCTGTCTGATTGCTACATGTCGTGACGAGAATCATGGTATCAGCGTGGAATCGCCACAACTGCCAGGGGCAGCAGGATAAGAAGGGGGTTTGGAACATATGTAGCTCAGATCCATAGACATCCTTAGAAAGAGACATTGCAAGTACAGTCCAAGCTACTCAAAAATATGTGCAAAAACATGTGCAAAAACATGACATCCAACCCGATAAAAGAAAAACCCAAGGTATGAGGATCATGCATCATCAATGATAGTTCCATCCTCATCCACCTCCGTGACCTCGTCACGAGCAGCTTCCCTCCTAGACGCCAAAGTCGCAATCATCTTGCCATCTGGCTTCATGCCTGCAGCCATCTCCGGAGTCATCAAGACAGGCGCCCGCGTTGGGATGTCTGAAGAGAAAGATACAATGGAGCTCTTCATGTGGGCTAGCTGCAGACCCGCCATCTGCCATGCAAACTTGTACCCATTCCTGTAGCACAGCTTGAATGTAGCCGATGCCTTGAGCATAGTCCATGGGCCCAAGGGAGCTGTCCACCCTTCATCGGGAAACGTGGCGGCATCGTCAACGTCGCCTTCCTTGATAACTTTCGTCATCCATCTCGCTCGCAACGGCCACAGAGCCCTCGAAGTTCGGGCCTGTTCAAGCGGCTTGATATCAACCCACTCCGCATGTATCTCCCGGACCAAAGACTTGTAAGCCTCGGATCCAGGGGGCTTCGTTGTCATGTCCGTCTTCCACCTCTTACGCAATTTGCTAATGTCATCAGTAAGTTTCTTCAACACCTTTTTCAACGTAGAAGAGTCGCCTTCTCTAGCGCGATACTCGTTGAAGAGGCTGACCAGTTGAGGGTCAAAGAACTTTCGTTCTGATGATGATACAGAGCTCTTTAGGTCTTCCAGTGTCCAGTCGATATAAGCACCAGCCACCTTGAATTTCAGATAGTCCAGGACATGGGTCTTGTCCGGTTCTTGATCAAACTTTTTCTGCAATTCAACACAAGGCTGCGTCTTTTCATACTCGACTTTTTCCCAGAAAGTAGGTGTCTTTAGTCTTTCCTTGCAGAAACGTATCCAATCCTGCTTATCAAAAACGATGCCTTGCTTCGACTGATCGACAAGGTTACTGACAAGTGTACTTAGAAGAGAGGCTTGCTCACACTTGACTGTGAGATGGTAACAAAGCCGTTCTTTGTACTTGGTGCAACAACCAAGCAGAGATTGACGCATATTGAATGACAGGCCACGGTACAGAAACTCCTCATAGGCGGTTTCATGCCCGCGCATCTTATGACTGTCAAATGCTTCTTGGGTTGTTTCCTTCAACTTGGTCAAGAACCCCTCTTTGAAGAAGTCGGGTTGATGCGGAGGAGGAGCATTTTCGAAATTGTCAACAATGTGTCGGTCCCAGCATACCCAAGCAATATCTCCGTCATAGTCGCCGCCAGACAACAAGTCGGCCAGCGGAGTCTTTCCTTTCGTGGAGAAGACAATGACATCCTTGAGTTTGCGAAGCCGTGGTCGAGATACAACCCGCACCTTTTGAATATCACTTCGATAGTGGGCAGGGCTCCTGGCGACGAGAATATCCATATCCTCCAGTAAAGTGTCCGCAAAGCTACCGTCCTCAGCTTTGAACTCCGTCGAGAACGACAGGTGTACCTCGCCTTCTTCTAAAGCATCCCAAAAATCTACCACCATGTAGGCGTACGCGGAACAGGGAACCTTGATATTCATCTTGTCCCTGAGAAATTCGGCCTTCTTTTTCTGAAGGTCAATGAGTGTATCCTGTATCCGAGGCATTTCTCGCGGCATAAAGCCAGAATCGAGAAGAAAAGCGACTTCGTCTTCGTGTTTTTCAGGTAAGCCTCCTAAGAGGGGCATATGTTCATAGGAGATTTGATTGCTCTTTGACGGAGCGGTCCTACTCAACCATAGCCTGGTGTCTAGTGGGTTGTTTATAGCAGTCTTTAATGAAGCGAGTTCATCCAAACTATTTTTGAGATGAAGGCCAATGACATGACGCGTGCGATTCGGGTCCCTCGACTGAGCTTCGATGATGGGGATGAATTGCTGGTTCAGCATTGCTGGTCGTAGCCTATTTGGCCATGATCGTACCTCAAACGTTCGGTGGTGCTCATCGTCAAAGTTGCAGTGCCATTTGCGTTGGGAAGGATATGTTTCGATCCAGTCCTGGTTGTCGCCTAGCTCGTCGTCCGTCACGTCCACTATCCACATGCCTTTGGCGCTTCCTATGCGACCTTGGAATCCGACCGGTGTGGAATCTAGCCCCAAGAGGCTGACGATTCTGCGTGCTAAGCAACGTGACATTCTGCCAATGCCGTCGTTCATCACAGCATTGAAAATAGGACTGCAAACATCTTGCTCACGATGCACAATCTGATGCTTCTCCAGCACCACGGTAGGAAATGTCCGACTTAAGCCTATTCCTCTTGTTAGTTCCAATCACGGATTAGAGAAGAGATACTCACTTAATGCTAAACGAGAGAAAAGTTTTGGAAGAGGCTGCTTCATATTTCTCGGGTCGTCGATGTTGATCGCCCACTGTAGAAGTTGATGATAGCTGATTCTTGGCCGTCGATCTGGCCCCTCATCCTCGCCCTTGTTGAAAGCTGACCGAAATTGGTCACCATTGGTGGCAAAGAAGTAAACTTGCTCCAGGAATATATCTCGCGGCTTTTCGGCCTTAATACCCCTTTCTTCGTTCTTTGGATCCTGCTTCACCTCCTTTTTGGTAGGTTTTGTGAAAAAGGGTATCCATGATCTCCCAAGAAAAAAGTGAGCATCTCTGCACAGCCATCTAACAATCTGATCCGCAGGATTCGGCTCTTTCTTCATCCACGCTACATATTGGTCTTCGTTCGTTGGGGAGGGTATGTTTACTTCCAAGAACCGATCGGATCCGAATCGACGACTAAGGCGATGACTCAACCTAAGATGCAACGGCTGGAGTTTAATGTCGAACATCGGTCCATTATTTTCGGTACTGTATGTCAGATCGACTGCCAAAACTACTGATTTATCCTGACCAGCAAAATTTCCAACAGCAGCTTGCCATGCCCGTTCATCGCAAGCTGGTGGAAGCCTTGCTTGAAACAGGGTGTGTTGCCGAAGATCTCGTCGCATCTGGTGCTGATCATGCCATGCAGGACTGTACACGATATCGGCATCTCGAAGATCAACCTTGCAATGGATAGCAGCACGCATCAACTCCCAATTTATCGCCAACGGCGCCTTTGAAAAGCTGTCTGGCAAGATTGCTAGAGCGTCGAGTCAGTATGGCGAGAAAGTTAATAAGTTGAAAAATACATACGCCATGTCTTGATCAGCCTTCCTCGGAGATTGCCACGATCAGCATCGTCGTCTACCACGATTGATTCCCTAAGTATCTGGTCAAGGTCGACATTATCGATGCCCAAAGAAGTGTAGGTCTCGGAGGATACGATGGATGCATCATCAATGGTGTCACCAGCAACGGCCGGCATCCTCCGGTCTTCCGGCGCCTCTTGTACAGTCACATTATCGTCATCCTCTACCAAGGAGAAAGATTCATTCAGAACCTTAAACTCTTGGGTACATGGCTGGTATGAGTCTTGACTTCTGTTGTCATAACTGTACAAGCTGCTGGCGGGGGTATCTTGGGGCACTGTTGTTGAGGCGTGCGACGCAAAGGACAGGCGGCTAGAGTTTGTTGACCGAGAGATAATGCTTCTATCATGGGACGTAGCCACCGACGCGGGAGGTGCCCTGAAAGAAGTAGACGGCAGGGGTTGACGAAAGTCCGTCATCGGGCTGTTAGACCGAATGGGGATGGAGTCAATAGCTCCTATACCAGGACTCGATCCAGGCATCGTCCTCACTTTCCGCGCCGCCATCTCACCATTGTCCTCAGACGCCCTCTTACTAGAGCGCTGACGCGAGCTCCCACCATGTTCATCTTTCAAGATCTCCTCCAAACAATGCCATAGTGCCAATCGCTCCTCGTCTGCCGAATGAAGTGGGGATGCGATGCCGGACCGGCTTCTCGGCACTGACTGCGCTTCTGCAGTGAGACGTGCTTGTAGGTTTTGCGCCTCAGCATAAAAACTTCCAAGAAGCCTTTCGAGTTTACCGCTCAAGAACTTTTGCTGGAGCTTCTCGTATAACCCTGGTCGCTCATAGGGGTGTGATGGACTCAGGCCCAGGTCGAAGTAGTCATTCAAAGCTCTAATCTGCCGCTGAAACGAGTCCTCGGAGAGTTTGCTTGGTCTAGGATGTGACAAAGACATGTCAGCCCCCTGAGCTAGCCAGTGAGCTCGTCACCCAAAGCCGGGGCTTGGTGAGACCTAGGCTCCGATAAGGATAAGCAAGTGCCTGAAAACAAACGCTGATGGGGGTATCAAAGAGACATGAGAACTAGAACGCCACGCTTCATAGCCAATGACATTAAAGAACCAAGAAGTTATCTTGACCGTTGCCCCCGGCCGATAAAGGGAAACGGTTTAGTTTAGCGACGCGGGTAGATCGAGTAGTTGCCGGCGCCAGAGAGGAGCGAAAGCACGTGCAAAAAACATTGCTCGAACGTTGCGGGGCTGCAGTACAGTACGTAAAATGCAGATCAATACTGTGTCATACATTATGTACGCGTGTTCTCCACCACGGCAAAATCTTCACCGTGCGAGAAACAGTATCTTAGATAATCCACGAAAATCTGGGGAACTCTTAATACCGAGTTTCGTCCCTTCCACCCCATTTCCAAACCTCCCAAGACCCTGGATTTTCTCGGTATTCGGAATTCCGTGAGAAGCGGCACTCACACCTGTCGCTCAAACGCCTAAACCCAAGTCTAGGAACCAGTCCCCACTGTGGCAGTTGAACAGACGATTCGATTGACTGCATTGACTCGAGTCAATCCACTCCCTTGAATTTGACGATTCCGAAACTCTGAATCAAGACGGGTCCTTGCACTATGGCGGACGGCGAAGCCACAAACTCAGAAGATCAAGTTGCGATAGAAGAGCTTACTCCTGAAGAGGCCAATCGAATCATCCATTCGCATCGCAAAGTGCGGTATGGTGAGCATCCCCTAATCTCCTCCTGCGCCCCCGCAATCAAAGATAGCTCTACCTGACCAAGACTATCTGAGACTTGGCGGTATCGTGCTGACCCATTTTGGTGCAGGTACTGCTTGTTGGCCTTGCCGTCAAAGAAAGGTCAAGTGCGATAACAAGCAGCCATGCGAAAACTGTATAAAGAGGGAGCATCCCCAGCTGTGCTCGTACAAGCCCAACCGTACGGCGGCTGGCAGCAAGTCTAATGCTGGAGCTGCTGGAGCTGCTAGTGCTGCCGGCAGCGTTGCCGCTATCTCAGCGGCAGCCCCCACGGAGACTACTGCATCTCGAAAGAGGGCTAGGTCTAGGTCGGAAAGCCATGATGATGGCGCGTCGAACAAGTTGGAGCGTCAGGAGAGCTGGCCTCGCACCATTGGTAAATCTGGTTCGAGTCATGTCAAAGAAGGTTGCAAGACTGACATAAACGTAGCTCCCATAGAAGAGACTGAGCTTGGAACAGACAGATACCTCGGTCAGAATAGTATCCCGGCTCTGCTTCGCGAGCAGTCGTCGCCTACGGATAGGAATGATCGTGTCGACATAAAGCAGGATATGAGGTCCATCTTAGGTCTCGATACTTCAGCACCTTTCCCTCTCATGTCGTCTAGCCATCTACAGCGCTTGACGCAAGATATCTACACGGAGCTGCCCTCCGATAGAGAGGTTATGAAGTATGTTCTTCGTCTACTGGCTGCGCATAACTACTTATCTGTGTTAGGTTGTTCCGAACATACAAGGAGATTCCACAACCGTTCTGGGGCTTTGTCATGGACATTGATGACTTCGAAGCCAAACTCATGGTCTATCTTGAAGATCGCTCTCGCAATGCTATAAACGGTACCCAGAAGATATCAAGGCCCGTCACTGCCTCTTGGCTTGCTATACTCTTCGCCGTCCTGGCTGTAGGGTCGCAGTACCACGAATCACCGTATCATATCCGTACCAAAAACTCCCAAAAGTACATTCAGACGGCGTTCCACTTTCTACGACTGGGGAACTTCTTATTAAGGTATTAACACAGCCCGTCTATATCCTTTACCAAGTGGGAATTAATGTTTCTAGGCCTTCCTTTGATTCTATGCAAGCCCTGCTCCTCACAAGCTTCGTGTTACTTAACGATATGAAAGCAGAGGGTTCATGGGCCCTCCTGGGTTTGACGTGCCGCCTTGCCCAATCGCTCGGCTTACATCGACCGCCACACCAACTGGATGGCCGAACCGGCACGCCTCCCGACCCCAAGTCCAAGGAGATGATTCGGCGGAGGTTGTGGTGGACAGTTGTCTGGCATGACACCTTGACATCGTTGTCATTTGACAGGTAATGGTAAATGGACACGCCCGGCTACCTCGTGCTGAGTCTCTTTAGATCACCCATGACCAACTTTCCCTCATGTCCGATTCCTCTGAACCGCGACTCGACGCCAGGCAACTACACCTACCTCGAAACAATGTATCATCTTATCGAGATTATTTCTCGTCGTTTAAATCCAGAAAATCTGAATGCGGCGACCTATACCGAGCTTGTTGACAATTGCGAGACTGTCGAAGCTCTCAGGAGTCGAGCGTGCGCTCATATACAGGATAAGGATGACTGCAAGACTGCTCTGGATAGGCTGCAGCACTTCGCCATCCGTCTGCATACGTCTTTCGTCATATCCGTCTCTTGTCGTCCTGCCCTGAGACGTGACTGCAAACTGGAGCCCAGCCAGAAAAAGGCACTAGCTGCCAGATGCAAATCAAACCTGACTGAGACGGTTCGGATGTTTCTCGCCATGCACCAGCTATCGGTCATTCCCACGCGCAGCTGGGCTTTCACTTATCATGGCCTATCCTCTGCTCTGCTGCTCGGCATACTGTGTGAGACGAAAGCTGACCCGGAAGTGCGCCAGCTGCAAGGCGACCTTATTGCCGCGCTCTCGGCTACGGCGGCCAAAGAAGCTTCGTCTCCCGAGTCTCACATCCCAATGACTGACAAAGACATTGAACTCTCTGGCCCGTTGTATCGCGCTCTGACAGCACTAAAGAACATTTACGAACACGGAAACATCTCGGGCTCAAGAATGGAAGCAGATGCCTCGATACCCGGTAGCGGAGCCAGGACGCCACTTCCAGCCTTGTCCATGGCAACCATCCCACAAGGAGCCAACGCGGCATTCCGAAATGCTATCCTCGGAGCCGACCCTCGGGAGGATGCCGCGTTGGCCATGGCAGAGATGCAGAATGGCGGTGCATCGCTCCCAGAGTTCACGGGGTACGCATCCAGCCCTCCCGTCAAAAGCGAAACCATCGCTGACTTTGGCATCAGGAACCTCTACAGCCCCCAGCAGGTCCAGAACAATCTCAGCATGGATACGCTGTCGAATGTGAACATTGACTCGAGTCAATACATGGCACCCATGGATCTCTACGACACCATATGGGGAGGTGCGGTTGTCTACTGTTTTCACCGTTGTCTTGTTGCTAACATGTGTTTTAGAGTCTCCAGATTCATGGAATACTGGTGTCGATGCACTCAACTTTGACTTTCTGGCGCAGGCGCCCCCAGGCCAGTCTCAACAGCAGTTTTATTTCTAAGCACATACTTTTGCAATAGTTACATAACATCAAGGAACAAGGAAATCAGGTAATCTTTTGGATTTTGGTCAGGATTAAGCGACATAGCACTTTAGCGTGATGAAGGAATGAGCTAGGAAAGGAAATTGGGAAATTGTCAAATTGGGTGTTTGCGATAGAGTATGTTATGTACTGGATGCCTGGGTATGTTAGCGTTTTGAATTGTTCTTTGATATTCTTGCAAAAGTCATGTTCTTGTCACGAATACATTTCTTGCCCTTTTGACTGTTGCAGTTAACATCTTCCCAGTCACAGTGATAGTCTCGCCAAGCAGCAAGCTGGTCCGCCGACGCCTTTACGCATTTGCGAGTGGTTGAGTCTATGATGTCTTGATCCTGCAAGCCACGCAACTAGAGAGGAAAGGAAAACGAAGGACATTAGTGTTGGCACTCTACCATGAGGCACTCTTAGCTCATCGGTGGTGGTGAGCTCACCCGATGAGGACCACTTACCTAGAGAACGACACTTCGATCGAAAGCGGAAGTTTAATTACTTTTTTTCACGTCTCATATATTTTACTTTTGGTCCGATCGTTTAGACTAAAGGTTGATTGACTACTTTTATTCGTGGTTGGATCTGAAAAGGGAAAGGGGGCCCATGCTTCTCTCACAGGCTAGCTAGCTAAAGTGAATGGGTGGTGATTCATTGGAATCGAGTGCGTCATACAGATGGCGCTTTTGATGGACGCGCCAACTACGTACGAACGCGCGATTGATTGTGCAATGGTGGGAGGGGAAAGAAGTACGGTGAGATGTGATGGGTTATATAAGAGTATGTTGAAACTTTCCAACAACTTGTTTGGAGCATCATCACTTCAACTCATACCAGCATTCCTCGAGAATCAACAAAATCAACCACCAAACCCCAGCAAACCCAAAATATTAACACCACCATGGCTTCTGAAAATCTCCAGGACGCTCCCACGGGCGAATTCCGCGACGAGTCATACATCTCCCGTAGCGGCGAAAAGCACCAGCCCATCCCCGTCCAGTCCGACAGCGGTAAGTTCAACTCCTTCTTCGAGCTCCGCAATTTTAAAAAAGTAATTACTGATAAAGAGCGTGTAGCCAAGGTCGAGGACCCAATCGACGAAGCCAAGGCTGATACCGATGCACAGCTTGGTATGTTTGTCCCTCATGAAGTACTACATTTCTGCTTCTTCCGTCGCTAACATCTGCGCAGAGGCCGATGAACGCCAGGCTATTGACAAGTCCAACATCATCAACAAGCGCACTCGTGGTTCGAACAATACCAAGAAGGGTTTGTTCCGCGAGCCTGGTGACGAGGAGGGACTTCCTGATGATACGGGCAGGAGCTCGGCTAATGTGATTAACGAGCCTGATCACAACGCTGACAAGCTTCGTTAAGCGGTGTTGCAATATTAGCCTTTTTATCATGTATGATGAGTTTACAGTACGAGTTTCCAGTCTACGGACATGATGCGAATAATTTGTGGTTATGGATGGCATAGTATTAGTTAATGATGAGATGTCCAGTATGTTACCATGAGATTGTATAAAGTACTTGTGCGTAAATACTTGTGTGTATGGTGATGAAGAGATAAAAGCGTCAGATTCGGGAAATTGTATTGTCCTCTCAGGCCAAGGCAGACTTTAGTTCTAGATCCTTTACAGCGGAACCTGGTTATACACAGCCCATCAGCTCCGTGTCAAATAAACTCTCCGTCTACGATTTTAGATGGCGGTTTATCAGTGTATATGATTCTCGGTGGCTGAGGAATAGATTGTCACTTGTCATCGACAATGACAAGTTACCAAGATATAACGATTTCACTACAGACAATACCGGCAAACATTCGCCTATATACTGACTAGTCCTAGTCCCAGTCCCAGGGACACGGCTCATACCAAATTCAAAACCGCCTTTTCTTTTCTTTTTTCCCACCTTCCATATATAAAACATCAAACATTCCTTTTTACTCATCACCGGTAGCAAACTCCCCATTGGCAATCTTATCGCTCAACGCCTTATTCGCAGCAAAGTACCCCCCCAGATCCTTCCTCGCCCCGAGCAAAAGATCCAGCGTCATCCTCCCAAAGACGGTCTGTCCCGTCCGGTTGACGTGCGTCCCGTCGCCCTTTTTCAAGTCGTAGCGCCGGGCGTTCTCCTCCCCTATGGCGTCGACGTAGCGCGTGCTGGCCAGGTTGAGGTCGAGGTGCGGGATCCCCGCGTTGGTGGCGGCGCGGACGCTCGCTGCGGAGAAGTCGGCGAGGTCTTGGACGACGTTGCCGTTGGAGAATTTGCGTCTGGTGAGGGAGGTGATGATGATCTGTTGCACGGGATGTTATTAGCTCCCTTATACTCGACTGTTTTTGTCAAGGGGGATATATATATTAATTTGACTTACCGGTGTAGCTCCAGCGTTTACCAAATCTTTGACAATCCTTTCCATATTTCCCTGAAACTCACCCGCGCTCATAACCTTTTGATCGTTGTGCCCAAACTGAATCGTAACAATCGGCTCGTAATCCTTCTTCTTCGCCGCCTCAATCGTCGCCAGCAGGGCATCCCACCGCCCGTCCGCCTTCCAGCTCACCGTCGTCTTGCCGCCGGAGCCCCTGTTCTCGCCCTCTGCTGGATCACGCAGGTAGGATAGGACGCCATCGCCCCAGCCGCCGTTTTTGGCTACGGTCGAGTCGCCTATGAGGAGGAAGAAAGGGGTTTTGGCCTGAGCGGTGCCCAGGACGGCGGCGGCGAGTGAAATGAGGATGCTGGAAATCTTCATCTTTAGATTCTGGGGGGGACTATATACTGAGTATTGTTGAAGCAAGTGACTACGTATTAGTCTCCCTCTTTTGTCATCTTCTGCGCCAACACTCTTCATTCTCATAGAGTGCCATCTTGATATTTATAATTCTTTGTGCGGCTTCATATACAAACTAAAGGGTATGTATGCATACCTGGACGACGGCACAACAAACGTCAGCGTGACATAGTCTACTGTGCCGGCATGCCGCCACCACCCAGTGAAATCGAGCAAAACCTGTCTGGGCAAACAGTAACTCTACTCCGCAATCCGGCTGAGCGGGAGTTGAAAACTGTAACCCGCTAACAAGAAATGGCGAGGCTATTCGCTCGCATCCCCATGGGGGTGGTGTGCACCATCTAGCTCTCGGACTTGTGGATTATTTTTCCAGCAATCAGGCTAAGGGGAGGAACCCGCAATGTCATGGCATAACTCTTGGCTGCGTACCAGACGGAGGTAGTGTCGTCTTGTTGCAACATAGGGAGAAACGTCCCCTACGCGGCCGTACGAAATTCGTAGGTTGGCATGGGGTTGCCAAGGTTTGATCAAGTAACGTAGTAGCCGCTACGAGATCGGGTATTCTTGACTCGGCCGGCAGACGATGCGCACATACAACATTGTAGCCTCCATCAGATCGACTCTCTGTTAAGCCCCCCTTTTTTCCCTTGGATTCCGGCCGATAGGTGAGACAAACTCTAATCTTTGGCCGCATGACTATCGTCGGCCAAAGTCTTGGCGGCCGAGAGGAGAACGGCTGAGGCCGCGTCTTGACCTCATTGAGAGGTATACCATCGGCTTACTGCAAGGGAAACGAAGCCATCCCCTTGATAAGTCTTCTTCTCATCTTTTCATGCCTCCAAATTTCATCCACAAAGTAATTGTTGGACGCAGCGAATCGTCCTACACTCATGTCAAGGGTTCGACTCACATAGCCGGCCATGATCAGCCATGTCTCAAATTGTGAATTCCAACGGCAGACAGCATCATGGATCACGAGGAGGGATAGAGTGATCCCCTCGCATTGTCTTTTGTAAGACGCCGTTTTCTCGTCTTTTCGTCCATCCTATCCTTCTCCAACCAGCACCATTAAGTTCAGAATGCAGCATGAAACGTAAAGAACCCGAAGTGAACCACCTCGCCCGCTAGCAGCGAGATAATTGACCGGCATTTACGATGAACAACACTCAGGGCCCTCCGTTTCGATACCCGAATTCTCATGAGTCGACCGCCGAGGTATACAGGACGCGCGGCGTCTCCGATGCCACTCGTCTCCCCTCCTACGGCTCCCGTGGAACTGCGCCGCCGGTCTACCCCAACCCCAATGACTGGGATCCGGTGCGGGAGATTGAGCAAGAGAAGCTGGCGCCTAGGAGGAGGACGCTCATCATTCGAGTGCTGTCATCCATCTTCATCGTCACCATCATGGCGGTCGTCATAGCCGCCGTGGTGACAAAGATTCAAGGCATGCACAGGAATTATGGCCTTGAGGACGATGCAGAAGGGTAGGGTCATCCGAGTGAGTAGATTTGGTGCAGTCGCATTACTGACGACGGGATAGGGACGCAAACGCGAGAACTACTCCCGGTGCAGCGATGACCGTGACAACGATGGTGGGCGAGAAGCCCACAGAAGAGCTCACCAGAGTTGGACTGACCATCAGTGAAGCGCCTACACAGACTTTGGAGACGCCTCTTCAAGAATTGACACAAGGCATTGACCGAGATGGTGATGTTCAGGTCTCGTGATGGTGATGAGACGTGTGGATGGAAAGTCAACCGTGGAGCAACAAGTCGGCTGTCATTGACGATACTCGGTACCTGTGTATCAATTGTATCATTATGAATAGTTTGTTACAATCGATATTATGATTTTACTCTGCGAATCTTGTAAAGTGGTTTTGTGCAGGTTGTAAAGGTAGAGTAGTAGAATGGAAGATGATGCACCTTCCTACTCCGTAATGGATCGACAATTGAGTTGCAAGTGCCCCCCACTTCTACACCATGACATTTTCCCCAACTTTTTTTTTCCTCGACAAACTTCATCCCACCCACCAAATCTCGAAGAAAGACAAAAAAACACCAATTGGCCACCAAATCAAGGCCTACGCTCGCCGAAAATGTCAGACAATGCGTCAGGCCATTATTCGCGCGGCCCGAACGCTGGCAGGCCCGGCAACAAGCCCAACCGCCGCGGCTTCGGTAGCCAGCGCAACAAGGGCAAAGGCAAGGCGCAGTACCAGTGAGCAACTCCAATCCACCACCCGAAGCGCCTCAATATGGGCCGGCTTGCTAAGAAGTGATTTCCTCGGTATCAGACGCGGCAGCGGTCCTCGTGACGGGGGCAACAGGGGCGGCAATGGCGGCGACAACGGCGACAACGGCGACAACAAGCGCAAGGCCGAGGAGGACTGGAGGGAGCTGAAGCGCCGGAGGACGGACAAGGACGGCAACGAATACATCCCCGAGGACAAGCCCAACCCCTTTTCAAAGGAGGAGATCGAGGCCGAGGAGCGCAAGCCCAAGCGCAAGGTCGCCGTCATGGTCGGCTACGCGGGGACGGGCTACAAGGGCATGCAGGCGAACCGCGACGAGCCGACGATTGAGCGAGACCTCTTCCGAGCCTTTGTCGCCGCGGGAGCCATCTCCAAGGCCAACGCCAACGACCCCAAGAAGTCGAGCCTGATCCGCTGCGCCCGCACCGACAAGGGCGTGCACGCCGCCGGCAACCTCATCAGCCTCAAGCTCATCATCGAGGACGAGGACGTGGTCAAGAAAATCAACGACAACCTGCCCCCGCAGATCCGCGTCTGGGGCATCGAGAGGACGGCAAACGCCTTCAACTGCTACCACGCCTGCGACTCGCGGTGGTACGAGTACCTCATGCCCAGCTACTGCCTGCTGCCCCCCCACCCGCAGTCGTACCTGGGGAAAAAGGTCCGTGAGCTGGCCAAGGAGCACGGGTACGAGGCCACCTTGGACGAAAGGATGGCCGACGTCAAGGACTGGTGGTCGGAGCTCGACGAGAAGGAGATTCAGCCCTTCCTCGCGACCCTGGACCCCGAGATTCGGAACTCGGTCATGGAGAAGCTCCACGTGGACGAGGGCTGGGCCCAGCGCGTCAACGAGGAAGCTGCCGAGAAAGGGGAGGACGGTGACAACAACGGCGACGGCAAAGCAGCTGAAGAGGCAAAGGACAACGCTGAAGGCTCAACATCTGATGAGTCGAAGCCTGCCGCCGTCCAGAATGGGCAGTCGCCCATGGACTTTGCCCTTCGCGACCTGAAGAACATCGTCGTCGGGGCCAAGCGCCGCTACCGGATATCCCCCGGTCGTCTCGAGCGCCTCCAAGACGTCCTCACCCGCTACGAGGGAACAAACAACTTCCACAACTTCACCATCAACAAGTCCTTCCGCGACCCGTCGGCCAAGCGGCACATCAAGTCCTTCGTCGCCAACCCCAAACCAATCATCATCGGCGGCACCGAGTGGCTCTCGCTCAAGGTCCACGGGCAGAGCTTCATGATGCACCAGATCCGCAAGATGGTCGGCCTCGCCAGCCTGGTCGTCCGCTGTGGCACCGATCCCGCGCGCGTGCAGGAGTGCTACCTGGAGCAGAAGATTGCCATCCCCAAGGCCCCCGGCTTGGGCCTGCTCCTGGAGCGGCCCGTCTTTGACAACTACAACCGCAGGGCGATCGAGCAGCTGGAGAGGAACCCGCTAGACTTTTCGCTGTACGAGGCGGAGCTGGAAAAGTTTAAGCAAGAGCAGATTTACAATCGCATTTTCGAGGTGGAAGACAAGGATGCTCAGTAAGACCTCATCCCCCCTTCATCCCATGCCCTACATCTATTGTTTCTACGTCATAAATCACTAACGCATATCTCCAGGTTCAACTCGTTCTTTACGCAAATAGACCAGTTCAAGCAGAATCACTTCCTGTGGGTGACGGCGGGTGGAAGGGAGGTCGCCAAGCTCACGGCGGGCGGCGACCAGGCAGCTGTGGACAAGCAGCTCGGCGACGAGGATGAGGACCCTGAGGGTGGCGAGGGCTAGAGGCAAAGAGTCTCTTCGGTGCGATAGAATAGAGGAGGGAAATACGAGACAAGTCTTTTGGGTCAGGTCAACATTTGGGAATCTACGACTAGTCTTCATCATAATGGCATTATATTGGATACCTCGGTTTGCAAGAGTAAGGCAGTTGAAAAGGGAAAAAACTTGGCTTTCTTAGAATACCAGCTTTTTTCCCTTGAAAAATAACACTTTTTTATGCATTAGCAAATATTGATTCTCTCTTGCTCGTGAAAGTAATTCGCCTGTAAAAAAAGACCAGCGTCAATAGCCTGTTGGTAAGACATCAACCCAACGCACCTATACGCACAAACAAGAAGGCGAAAACATTACCTTGTGCGTATATAAAAAACCCCCATACAAAAACCCCTATATCCCCTCCAAAATAGAATCCAAACGCCTTCCCTCGAATAAAGAACAGCAACATCACCACAAAAATGTGACAATCCATCTATCCCGTCCTGCCACCCTTTCACTTCTCCTCCTTCACCTTCTCCTCCCCCTTCTCCGCCCTACCATTACTTTCCCAGCTCCCCCCAAACTCCTCAACCAAGCGCCCAAACCCCCTCCCCTCCAACCCCCCAACAAGCCCCTCGACAGCCCTAACATCCTCCTCGATCCTCCCATCCGCCTCCCTCCCCTCCGCCTCGGCCCTCCCCAGCGACCCAAACAGCCACATCTCCTTGAGCCGCCTCGACAAGGCGAGCAGCTCCTTCACGGACGAGTAAAAGGCGTCGAACTCGACGGCCATGGCGACGCCCGTTCCGGCCATGTTCTCGGGCCGGTCGTAGGCGCGGTCGCCTTTTGCTTGGACGGAGGCTTGGTGGAGTAGGTTTAGGTGCTGGCTTACGAGCTGGGCTATCAGTCTGTCTTTCGTGTCTGTAATTTTACAAGGGGTTAGCAATTTTTTAAATGGTTTCTTTTGGGAGTGAGTGAAGATGGGGAGAGAGAAGGAGAGAGATTTACCCATTAGATTCGTGTCCACAGTCTTTCTGGACTTGGTTCCTGGTCTAGAGTCCATTTTTGATAAAGGTTTTATTTCGTGGATGCTTTTGTGTGTTTCTTGTTTGAGATGAGAGATGAGATTGTGTGAGGTGAGGCTCTCAGGTGTTGTTGCATGAGCGCGCGCTGAAATCGAGAACGAAACTGGCCAAGTTAGGTTGGCTGGTTTGTTGGAAATGTGGGGGGCGGGGCAACACTGAGCTACAACCCACTGTAGCTTTCGAGGCGGGCATGGCTGATATCACTCCCTAAGAATTGACAATGGCCCTGAACCACGAAAAAAAAGTATGAGTACAAGAAAAGTCAATATATTTAGACTTTCTGCTAATAATGATATTAATATGTCTAAAATCCCAGGTGATGTTTACATCTCACCTTAATATGACAAACAAGAAAAAAACTATCGATCTATCTGTCCTATATACCCTCAAAAAGCTTGCCTCTATTGTCCTCACATAAACGCCGTCCATTATTCTACCATGGATGCAATGATGATCTATCCGTGTAAATGCGCACACGCAAAAGAAACAAATAAACAGAAAAAAAAGGGGGACACAAGAAAGTTGAAACGGACGGAGACGATTCGACGTTTACTCCTGTCCTGACCACCCGCGGTCCTCTGAATTCCACCCCAGCTTGGGCCATCCCTGTGGCAGCGTCGCGAAAGGCGGGAGGGTATACTGCCCCTGGCACTGCTCCTCATCGCACTTCATATCGCACATGCCGTACGTCTCGCAGTAGCACGTCTCTGCGTTGGGGCAATGGACCGAGTCTTTGCCAAAGATGACTATCAACAAACGTTAGCAAAAGTCCGGTCCTCTTCTCATCGGTGAATCCATATCGGGATCAACATTTTGGAACATTACTGGGATCCAGCAGTTCTTGAATCCCAGCAGTTCTTGGGTTCCAGAACAACTACTACAGAAGAAGAAAAGACTTACGATGCCATGAGTACTCCAGCACCCGTCCGCTCAAGTCATCCCCGAGCGGCGACGTGGTAAGCCAGTCCCTGTACCTCACGTACTCCTCCCTCGGCTTCTCCCATATCGTCTCCCTCCTCACGGCAAACTGCGAGCAGCACGTCACGCCGACCTCGTCCGGCACGGCCTCGCGGGGGAACAGCTCCTGGAACGCGCCCTTGTACACGTGCTTGGCGTGCACGGGCTCGAACCTGCTCGGCGCCGTCTCGTCCTGCAGCGGCCTGATCTCGACGGGGCAGCCGAGCACCCAGGCGCAGCGCAGGTTGACGTAGCCCTCTGCCTTGAGCCGCTCGAACCGGAACCGCTGGAGGAGCGGGAGGGCGTCGTAGTCGGGGTGGTCGTTGTGCCATTGGAATCGCTCGGCGTGGTGGAAGATGATGTTGCCCGGGAGGGTGTCGTATCGATCGATGATGTAGCTACAATAACCAAGGTCAGAAAACTCGATGTACCCAGGATGCTTTCGCAAGACGATTGCTGTGAAAGTTGGCAAACATAAAGGACATACGTCAGAAACACCATTGCCTCCCTCCCTTTATTCACCGGAACCGTCAGCGGCGCCATCGGATCGTCGACGACGTAAATGTTCTTCTTCCAGTCGTGCAGGTAGTCGTCCAGCCATGTGACGTTCTCGTGCTTCATGCTCGCCACCACCATCTCGACCGAGTCCTGCCCCGGCTTCGCTCGCCGCGTGGTGGCCGCCCCCCGGGCATACGGGTTGTTAATCGGGCCCTGGATGTCCCCACGGAAGAAGAGGATGAAGAAGAAGACGACGGTCGTGGCCAGTATGAAGTTGACGCGTTGGCGCTGGGCGCGACGGGTCGCCATATTTCTGTTGCTTGGCGTTTTTGGTTGGAGGTGGTAAGGTTATTAGCCCCTGGGGATCGTTATCCCTGAAGCCGAATCGATCATCGAGTTCCTCTGCAGGGTCGTTTAGGGAGGTGGTAATTTTGTCGATCTTTTTTTCTCCTTCTTCTTCTGTTAACAGAAGAGTTTTGCCTGGAAGCTTAACTCTTTAGTTTGCTGTCACAATCAAAAAGATATAGAAATTTTTCCTCCTTGTCGGGATATTAGAGAAAATGGTTCGAGATGGTTATGGGGTTACGTATGTGTAGGGGAATATGGATCGGCATGTGAAGATTAATTGGTGATGCAACCGCCAAGGAATTTCCGGTTTGCCGATCTCCTGTCTCGTAAATGCTTAAAATCGCATCTCAAACTTGGCGCGCGCTTCGCCTGCAATCATGCTACCCGATAGCTGCCAACGGAAGGAAATATTTCGTGTTCAAATTCATACGTGTCTGTATCGGAAATAAGAAAAGGGGGGGAGATTTGGACACGATTGATGTCATCACTAACAAATTGCGTCATTCCTATATTATGGCACACTTCTTGGATGTTTATATTGCAGCTTGAGCGCCATAGTCACACAACCAAAGACCTGAGTCACTAACATTCCGAGACTTGTGTTCCTAGACAGATCGATAGAGCACAAACCAGTTACCCCACAACGCTGCACGTCGCACTAAGCGGTTTTCCATCATTTCTTGGCCTCGGCCGTTGTTTAAAAGCCACCGTGCCTTCACCCAGAATCATTTTGATATAGCTTCTAGTCCTAAGCAAAAAAGGCGGCCGCGTCTATCACCCATATGGCGTACTAATATAGCCATTGAGACTCGCTTCTACGTTGCAGCGTGGATAACATCGGCTATAAGTGGCGAAACATGTCTTGGGCGTCTCCCTCACTACGGCCTCCAAGGCGCAGCGTCCAGCTGGAGACAAACAGGACCGCCTGTATATCTGCATATATAGGTCGGTAGCTTTTATCTACTATCAGGGAGCGTCATTGAATATGAAGCGGATAAGAACTTCCCCTGTATCTTCGCTCTTCAGTCTTTCTGGTAGCCCCATCTTAGACAGGCTCGAACACCTACCAAGGACACAAGTCAAAACGGTTGTCAGACGTCAAACAAGCATTCATCGAGGCGGGGCTGCACCTGATCTATTTATTCCCAGGAGAGGGTGGGTACTTTCGAAGGTTTCAACGGTTGCAACGTTGGCCGCCGAAATTAAGCTCAGTGTACGTGCAAGCCATCACGATATTGAAATGCGGCGCCACATAACGGGCATGCCAACCTGTTTCTGGATTGTGCATACCGCATGGATCAACTATGCGATCAAATACTGCGTACTCCGTGCTGCCGTAATATCGCTTTGCTGATCAAAGTTGGAAGGATAAGGTTGGGTATCATCGATAGGAGCATGCTCTATAGCGACAATCTTGCCATGTGGTATTTCCTCAGATGGATGATCAAAGGCTGGAATCAGTCAAACAGCTGAGTATCAGGGAGCTTATCCCCACACACATTGAAATCGAACTGTGAGTCAAGATTTGCACCAGACCATCTGGAGTGGCCTTGATCATTCACCGCCCAACTTGGGCGGACGCTCTTAACCTGCGCATTTGGACCAATGTGCTTAACCCATGTGCGAGATGGCTGGCAGTGGATGGCTGATAGGATGGAAAGAGAGCTGTATACTTGAATCCACCAACGACCAAAATTGGCACATACCTCTGCTGTCAACATGTCGTAGTTGGGCCGAATAAGAACATCCAGCTTCTCAGTCAAATAAGCATCTCTTCCAAAGCAAGATGAATAACTTGTCACGAGGATCTGGCGCTTTGGAATGTAGACCCGCTAGGAATATATCCAGGATATTGCCAGTAAAGTCCATTTGTCGGCCTGGATTGTGCTGCCAGATGAGGAGACCTTGCACATGCTGTGGCATCCAGCCGTTAATAGCAACAATCTCTTTCCATGGAAGTGTGTCTCTTCCACACATGTACCGTTGTTGGCATGGAGTAGAGTTGGCTCATCAATGTAACTTGCTTTGCTCTCTCTGCAATGTCAGCTTGGTTGATGCAAATGGCATCGACCCAAATTTGGCACAGCTCACTCTTCTTGCGCAACCTTCGAATATAATCGACTACTGCTATCATTGCAAAGAAGTCTTTCCTTTGAAGCTCTTGAATTCCAATGCTGCAAGGTTGGCTCAGAGAAACGGGTTCACCATCCTGCGCATCACCCCAACAATACGACAAGGCGTCAAAGCAGAGAGATTCTGCGCGATCCTCAGACTCGCAGTCTCAAAGAAGCCATAGATTGGATCATCAAATCTGGTACGCTAGATGATAAAAAGGCGAAATCCTTTGACCATCTGGAGATAGTTTGGCTCAGAGTGTGGCACGTTGAAGTAGGACTTGGCAGAGCGAGCAAAGTTAATCCAAGTCCAATGATCACTGCCCGCAACAGCCATCTGTCAAAGTAGAGATTCCACAGGGCGCCAAGAGAGTGCTGGCAGTCATCTTCACCATCAGCGCTCGCCATCAAGGTGGATATACGCAGTGCTAGCTACTGAATGCACTCTCAATAATGCATCTTAGGATGTGCGTCCGATCAGGAACCGGGCAAGTCCTCTTACACTTAACGACAAGGCAGTCGAGCGGATTTGCATACCCATACTATATGCCACAACGGACTTGCCCAAAAGGAATTCTAGGAGCAAACGCACACATGGCGAGCCCAAGACGACAACGCTAGATAGAATCAGCAGAGCCTGGTGGTTTTATTCAGGTCGTTCCGCGGGCAGTCTACCCATGCTGGACCAATATTGTCCGCGGATGCCGCATTGTTGTGGAGTACGAAGCATGTTCCGCGGTCAGTGAACTTTGCCTTGCAAAGATTTTCTTCACGGCAGGTTCCATGCTTAAAATAGACCCTATTTCGGCGCGAATCATCGACGTAACGTGTTCAAAGTAGATTCGGCATCAAGTTGTGAGATGAAAATGAGGAGAGGATCCAGCCTGCGAGACCAGTAATGCGTAATGACTGTTTTGAGGGGGTCCGATGTGCCAACCTGTATTTGGGATTTTGGGACGCGGAGCTATGACTGCTTCAGTACGTGTAAGCGATGCTGCTCTTGCATATCATGCATGTCAGATAATACCATGATAATCCTTCCAACGTCTTGTGCCGCATGGCTCACTCTGAGACCAGTAGAAATGCAGGAGTCTGGGGTATGGTGGTAAGGCTGAAGATGGCGTTCTCGGATTGGTCAAGTTACGAGCGACGATTCAGAAATGCCAAACTCCCCAGTCCAGCCTTGCATTCCTGAACAGCACTCTTCTGCAAGAGACTTTCCATTGCCGTGATGAACGAGAACAATTTCGAGGAAAAGTTTCTGGTGCTAGGCCTGTTGTCAATACACCCGTTTTTATGTATGAAGCGGGCTTTCCATTTCCGTGTTATATATTCCATCACGGTTCGACGCGCTTCAGGTTTTTGCTGAATCACACCCAATGAGTTTCAGGCCAATGCTGCCAGCACTCCCTCAGGTCCGTCCGATTATCTGTTCCATACGCGGACTGGTCACGACGAACTGCGATGCTTTTCGGACTGGGTCATTTGCAGCCCTATGGAGTACCGTCTCGGCAATTATACCATTCTCACAGCCAAGACAAGCTATCGCGGTGAGAATGGATGTCATGAAGCTGATCTGCCCAACTGGCGTTGAAGAGAATTTGGGGAGCAGGATTAGGAGCGGAGCTGGCACTACTTGGCACCGCTGGCTATAATTATCCTCCTGCATGGCGCGCCTGACTGCAGGAAAGATGCGACCCAACTTGCCCTACCACTTGCCCTACCACTTGCTATAGCCACAAGTTGCTATAGTTCTTGACAATCCGAAAAAGTCCTTGTCTGCATCATTCGATCTATAGCACTCCATATTCGATTCGGACAAGTAAGTGAAGCAGATTTCATCCGACTCTGGTGATCTTCTTGCTTGTACCTCGGCGTTAGCACGCTGTCTGCTCGGAACCCCTCACCAGAAATTCTCACTTGGCTTTTTGAAGCCAAGTGCGGGAGGATCCGTGCAGCTGTTGATTCTAGACCGGGACGACCCCTGACGCGCCATCGGTTTCGATTTTGTCCCCCCTGGTGCCTGAGTCAAGCAAGCACCAATAAGACGGCGGGTGCACCGGAACGACAGCCACTGAGCTTTTTGTGTTTCCCTTGCCCCTTGAAATCGGTTGCTAAAAAAACGGGACCGCCGTTATTAATACGAAGGGGGGAATAGGATTTGGCGTAGACGTGTCAAAAGAACAAAGAAAAGTCAAGAGAAACAAAGGAAAAAAGTGGTACACACAGACCACACGGAGATCGGTTAGTGGGAGGAGGCCTCACGCAGGTCACCACCAGTTGTCCGTTCGCTGATATGCGCCTGCAAATCAGTCTTTCGCCATCTGATCTCCAAGATTTCTGAAGCGTGGCTCGATCGATCAGGCCGGGGGTTTATTAAAGTCAATCAACAGTAGCCTGTAGGTAGCGTGTCAGTTTGAAACCATGTTGACATGCGGGGTGCTTACTCCGTGTGTGCCATTAATAATTTGCATACTCCGTACTCCGTACGTACCTGCAAAAGGAGGAGTATCTAGTGTTGAATAGCACTAGGCTAGAGATGTGAACAAAGACTGAAAGCGAGAAAAAGATGCAACCCACAATAATTAATCGACCTTTTCGCTGAACACTCCCGCATGTCAGAAACGACCCTAATAATTAGAGGGTGGTAGCAGTCAACAGTGAGATTCCCAATTGGTCAAGAAATGCACCCCTGCCCACAGGTTCTGAAACCACACAGCGCCACATCGCGAGAAGTTTTTCGTCGTGTTTGCCGCACGTTGGCCTCTGCGTTGCGGCTAGAACTTCCCGCCACTTCCTGCCTGCTCGGAGGGCATGAGAGGAGGGCATATAGCGCAGCACTTGCATTGGCCGAAAAGAGCTACTCCGTTACCCCTGCATCGAAGCGTTGAGGCGTGGTATTTAAGTCTAAAATGAGAACCGGCAAAGTACCTACTTTGTACCCCGTACATGCGTGTATACACACATGATACACACCAGTGCGGTGGTACGGTGGCGGCCGCCGCGGTGGCAGCATGTAGCGGTAGCGGTAGTGGTAGTACTCCGTTGTAGTGGTAGTAGTATTATGTTGGTGTTGGTGTTGGTGTTGGTGTTGGCGATGGTGATGGTGATGGTGATAGTGGTGTTGGTGTTGGTAGTACAGAGTGCAGGGCACCGGGCAGGAGGACCAGGTGGTGCAGATTGTTTCCCAACTTTACGTGCAAGACTTCCCTCTCATCCTGCATGTCAAGCACTCTGATGATTATCAATAGTGACCAGGTTCTGCGATATTCTTGGGTTCCTTCCCAAAATCTGACCTACTTGCAGCCTGCAGGTACGGAGTTAACATCCACCTCCATCCACATCCCCCATATGGGTCCCTCCTTCATTCATGCAAACTGCTGGACCGAAAAAAGCTTGCCTTTCGTTCCTTCCTTCTTTGCTTCTTTCCATTCTTCAAAACGCATCTCCATAACTACCTCCTCTTTCCCTTTCCATTGTCTGTCGTTCTTGCCTTCAGGTCGTCTTTCTTTGTTTCACTCCTTCACTCCTTCTCTCCACTACTACTACCACTGCCTCTACCAACACTGCTCGGTGCAGCTTCTTCTTCCCTTTGACTTAATCATAGTAGCTTCCTCCTTGACGGAGACGACTACTTTTTCTTCTACGGGTTCCAATTCCAATTACTTCAGCTACTACTACTTCGTACTGCAGTAGAAGTAGTACCAGCTTGTCGTCTTCGTGCATACGACACATTCTCCTAAAAAGCTTCACCTACCATCACCTAATTCACCTAATTAACCATGGCGGAAAACGGCGGTATTTCCGACAAATTCAGTCGTCAGCCGACACTCGTCACCAAAAAGTCGGATGAGAACTCCTCATTCAGCCAGGAGCAGAATCAAAAGGTGCCACCACCTCTCTCGACGATGGAGGTTCCCAGGCTCTCGGCTTCCAAGGATGCGAACCCCATGTCGCCTCGCTTCTCTAATTCCATCAACCCCTTTACAAGACACAACAGTCTCGATCTCGACGATTACTTCACCGGTCCCCGCGACCTGTCCAGGCACTCGAAATGGCCCATCTTCATGCGTATGCACGGTAGTATCTTGCCCAAGATGATCCTGCCCCTTCTCTTCGTTGGTGCCTGGTCCACAGCTATCACCTGTATCAACCAATTTGTCAACAAGAACTTTGGAGTCGATTCTGTCCTGCTCACCATCACCGGTTTCATCGTCTCGCTGTCCCTTTCATTCCGCAGCTCCACAGCATACGAAAGGTACGGCGAAGGTCGCAGGTACTGGGGAATGCTTACCAATGCTTCCAACGCCCTCGGCCGTGTCTTCTGGATTCATGCTGATGACCCCGAGGGCGTCGATCCTCGCGAGGCGATGCTCAAGAAGCTGAACAGCATGAACCTCGTTGTTGCTTTCTCCGTGGCTCTCAAGCATAGTCTGCGTTTTGAGCCTTACACTGCTTACAACGACATCCACTACCTCGTCAGTCATCTTCACACCTTTGCCAAGGAGGCCACCACCGCCCAGCCCGAACGACTGCACACCAACAAGAGCTTCTTCAAGGGTATTGGTGAATACCTTGGCGTTTCCTTTGCTGCCAGCAACCCCCGCAAGGCCCTCAAGAAGACGGACCGACCGCTTGGCAACCTTCCTGTTGAGATCCTGAACCACCTTGCCATGGCCGTTGATGAGATGGTTCAGAATGGCCAACTTCCTGTTCCCATGCAGCAGACGCTTGCTTATAATCACATTGCTATGCTGAACGACATCCTCACCGGCTGCGAGCGTGTCTTGAGCACGCCCCTTCCCCTAGCCTATGCAATCGCTATTAGCCAAATCACCTGGGTGTACATTGTGCTCTTGCCCTTCCAGCTTGTGCTGCTTCTCGACTGGATCACTATCCCCGCTACCATGTTTGCTGCATACATCATCCTCGGCTTCCTCATGATTGGCGAGGAAATCGAGAACCCCTTTGGCGAAGACGTCAACGATCTGCCCCTCGAGAGCTACTGCGAGCAGATTGCCGCTGATCTGGATATTATTGCCTCCTATGACAAGATAAATGGAAATGCTTTCCTCAAGAGCACCGACAGCGTTCCCCTGTACCCCGCAAGCAGCGCCTCCCTCGGCACTTGGATGCAGAGGGATGAGCAGACGCTCCGAGCGGCCATTAGGGGGAAGCCCCAGAAGACATTCACCATGCGCAAGACTCGTGATGGGGAACCCAACAGTGCCGAGAAGATGGTCTAAGGCATTTTCTATGCAGATCATGCAACATTTATACATGCACGGAGTATTAAAAAGTGCGGATGTTGGCATCAAATTGGTCTTTGCCATTGCCAGTAGGCCGGTGCGCCTAGTGTATTTTTTCCTGTTTTCTTTTCTGTTCAGAACGGCATGCATTTTGGTAGCAACATGTAATATAAAAGGGATTGCTTTCATTTAGTCGAATAATTGACACTTTAGGCTCGTTCATAAGAATATATCCACAACCTTTTATCAGATGCTTGCCATGTTTACACGTTGTCGATGTTGGTCTACGTGATGTTGCTCTACTGCTCTTCATCTACAGTTGCTGGTTCAGCTTTCTTCTCCTCGGGTAGCCATTTAACAAAAAATGGGACAGCCGCAGCGAGTGGAATGAGAAGGATCCAGGCCAAGTGGCCCCAGAGGATGTGATTCCTCACGCCAACAGCGTATATGGCGGTCGACACTCCAGGGACAAGCGACCGAATTCCGCTTGATGCTGTCAAAGCAATAGCGTTCAAAGTCCCCAGGATGCGCGGGCTTGGCGACACATCGTTCAGCGAGAGCTGCACGCCAGTGAAAGCCATCGAAACACCTGGGCCAATGAGCGCGACGACGACGCCGAATGTCCAGAAGCAGACACGCGCAGTCTCGAAGCCGTCGCGAAGCAGCCCGTTGAGAAGGGGATAGCCAGCGAAGAAGAAGGGATAAGCGATGCCGCAGGCACGCAAGACGCCGTTTGTGCCTAGGCGGCGCTGCAGCCAAGGGAAAGCGAGGAGCAGCCAGAGGGCCTGGCTAGCGCCTTGGGTGGCCATGTAGGCTGATATGAGCAGAGAGGAAAAGCCAAGACCGCCCAGGTTGATGGGCGTGTACAGCGCGATGGGCATAATGGCCGTGAAGGCAAAGGCGAGGAGCATGACGTGGTTATACAGAGCTAGGGCGGCGCCGACTCCGGGTGATTTCATGAGTTCCCAGATGGACATGTCGCTTGAGACATGCTGAGAAGATGAGGATGCTTCCTTTTGCTTCTCGTCCAGCGTTTCTTCGAGGAAGAGGATGGTTATGATGACGCTGGTTGCGCAGATGGCTCCCACGATGAAGCCCTGTAGAGCGTAAGGGTACTGCTCGAAGAAGGCGATGCCCTTGAAGGCGCGAGGGAACTGGTTCACGGGGTCCGCCAAGGCACCACCTACGATGGGACCAAGGAAGATACCGACGTTTCCACCAAAGGCAAACCAGCTGAAGGCCCTAGCCTGCGTCTCAGCAGTGCTGTGCTCGGAAATCATAGTCCTGATGACGAGCCCGCTTCCCGAAAACACCCCCGCGATGCACCGAAACAAGATCATCTGCCATATCGTGCTCGCCATGCCGAAGAGCATCGGCCCAACGACCATTCCCGCCAGGCTGGCTACGAGGACGGGCTTGCGGCCCAGTCGGTCCGCCAGCCGGCCCCAGAAGATGAGCACGACCATCTGCGTGGCGCTGAAGAGGGACTCGATGAGGCCCGAGTAGAAGCCCACGTCCGAGGCGGGGAGGTTGCCGTTGCGCTGGACCATTTGCGCTATGAAGGGGAAGATGGAGAAGAACGCTATCGGCTCCATCATCCGGGCGTAGCACAGGATCAGAATCTGCAGCTTGGGCAGCGAGGGGGAGGCGGCGTCTGCGACGGGCGGCTGTTGTTCCTGGCCGCCTTGGGCCAGGGCTGGTGATTTTGAGGTTGGTTCTGTGTCGCGGGATGGGGCGAGGACGCCGCCTATGAGGAGGGGTGTCTCTTCGCTGGGATCCTCGTACGGCGGCTCTTGGCCGCGGGGTGATAATGAAGGCGACATTTTTTCTTTTTCCCTTCTTTTTTTAATGGGGGAAGGTTGCCAAGTTGGTTTGGTAATGATTACTTTTTTGTCTATTGGCGATTCATCGGTGATGCTGATCACCAGGCCAAGGGAACAATCAGTCGCACCAATTGTTAGTAGATATACGGAAAACAATACTCGTATAGTGGGAAATACGCATAGCGATGAAAAAATGAGGAAGATCAATGACGAGCGCAGAATTGAATTGACTTGAAATGAGATTTTGAGTCGGGCTCTTCGGCATGCCTTTTTCTTTGATTTGCCGGGCTGACTAAGTGTCCGTGTTGGGGAGATACCCTGGAGGGCTTGAGGATGAGGGCGCAAAACATTACTTAAACGATCAAGTAAAGATAAAGTTCTTTTGAGTGTGTAAAACGATCAAGGGCAGCATTCCGTTCAATCGGAGTGTAATAGTTAAATTTGCTAACTCATCCAATATGCTTTTCGAACTACAAAGTGCACACGACTCGACTTGTTTGCATTTTGAACAAGTACCCAATTCATTGCAGGACTAGGAAGATGAAATCTCTATAATAATGCATTTCGCTCTTGGAATTGGAACCATCAGATCAACAGGAGTGTCCTTGCTTCATTTACTACTCAGGGTGGGCTCTTGTTATTTATTGAATCGGGTTACAAACACTCCTGCGGACGGGCTCTTCAATTTGACAAACCCCGGTGTGCCTCCTTAACCTTTACGGCCCATTCAAAACCGCGGGGCTTTCAGTCCTTATTGTCATCTATCTTGTTATACCTCTAGCCCTGCTAGACCTCTACATAGAAGTACTGCAAGATGCAGGGAGTTGAAATCCGCGTAACTATATCTAACGCGTACTCATAAATTCACGGTGTCCGTGAAACATCGGCGATTTTGTAACACGTTCTGAACAACACAGCGTTAGACTATGTACCAAATCTGACAAAGCGACCATCATGGCGCAGGTTTGATTTGTAAGCCTACAGTGTACATGTCATTTTGTTCGCTTCCGTCAAGCTACATGTCTTCATTTGACCGATGTAAGATGGCCTGTTTCCCAATTCCACTTCTCTATTATCTGCATGACTTCTTCCTTCCAGGCGAGTGTATATGACAAAACACGACAATATGCCAAAATTAACCCTATATCGCACCAACGGAGCCTGCTCTCTGGCACCTCACATGATCCTAAAGGAACTCGGTCTGCCCTTCAAGTCCGTCGTCCAGGGTTCCTCACCAAAAAGCACCATTCCGCCAAAATTCCAAATGGACCCCCGCGAATACCGAGAAAAGGTTCACCCGCAGGGCTACGTTCCCGCCCTCCAGGTTGACGACCATGTCATCATCACCGGAAATGCCGCTGTGATGCTTTACCTGGCCCTTCAGAGACCCGAAAGGAACCTCCACGGCAGCTCAGCGCTGGAGCAAGCGCAAGTCGTGTCGTGGTTGAGCTTCCTATCCGGTTTTTTGCACGGGCAGGCGTGGGCTTCTCATTGGGTGCCCGCCCGCTTCACGACGTCGGAGGTGGTTGGCGAGCACGAGTTGATCGCCAACGAGGGCAGAGACAAGATTTTGCTTGGGTACGATTTGGTGGAGAAGCGGTTGGAGGGATTGTTTGCTGTCGGCGGGGGGGATACGGTCGTTGATTTTTATCTGGTGGTTTTCTATAATTGGGGTCGGAATTACGGTGTTGACATGTCGAGATATCCTAAGCTTGGGGCGCTGATTGCGAGGATGGAGAGGAAGCCGTCGGTTAGAGACGCGATTACAGAGGAGGGACTGTCGACGTACCTGTCAGATTGACATTAGAGATTGGAGATGGAGTTTGAGGCTACAAGTAAAGTGGTCATCTGCTGATAATGAAGCCCGCCTGCTATTCGAAAACGAGCTTGTCTGATGATAGGTTAAGCAACACGGCTCTATCAAACATGTTTATAGATTTTTACTAACCATATATATTTAATAAATATTGGTGTATAGCTTCTTTCCAATATTAGCAACCAACCCAAGCCACGTCTCTTGCTGCTGGTGCTCCTTCCCAATCCATAGCTACCGAGCTTTATCAATCCACATACGCAATAAGGTCCATCCCGAGACGAGCGGGCATATTTGGATAGGTAAACACTTTGTATATGACTATCCTCTTTGAAGACACGGCATCACTCTGCAGTTGAGGTATACCGTTTTGGTAGCTTTGATCCGCCAGGAGGGAAACACATCTTGAGCTAATGACGCCGCTAGCATAGCTTTGATGCCATGGATCTCAGCTGTAGGCTCTGGTCTGCATGGTTCTGACTTACGGGGTCAACTAATAAGGGTCGGATCGACCACTAGCTGTATTTCTCGGAACAGGTCATATACCGCTATAGTCCACATTACGAGTCTAAGAATTGCATGTATCAACAGCCAGTCAGTCCCAAGTGTATTATATGTTGAATATCCCGTCCTATTTATACCTAAATATATTAGCTATTATATGTAGAATATCCTATCCTATATATACCTGGATATATATGTAGATACAGCTAGAGATATATTTGCTATTTTATATAGAATATCCTGCCTGATATATACCTGAATATATACTAAATGTGGCCCGGGATATGTCAGCTTTCCAAGCCAAGTGTTATTCAACTACATGTGGTTGATCAGGCTCCCGTTGGATCAAATCAGGCTTGAGGGATGTAATCTAGAGACTCGGTTAGCTTTTGAACCTTTCTTCTTGGCTACTTGTTTAGGTGGGAGACTACCTTTTGATAGCTCTTCCCAATCAACATCCTTATCAATGAAAGAATACCATCGCTTCTTTCGGATAAGATCTTGAACCACCCGACAGTCCAAGGCTTCCCACTTTTCCCCGAGAGGTGATGTGGCAATAAACTCGACCATCTGCTCGTACGTACGAGCAATCTCTTCGAAATCTACTGATCCCAGTTGTTGGAGAAGGATGCTGTCTCCATATCCGCCACACTCGGCAGCAAAGGCATGGTCGTCATCGTCCATCTCAAGAGGAGGCCCGAAGAGGTAGAGAACTTTAGCAAATGGGGGGGCGGACTGTTTTTGCAGGGACATGAGCGCTTTGTATGCAGGAAACTCTCCTAAATTGTCTCCTCGCGCAGCCAACATGCTTGAAAGAACGAACGTCAAATTGGCTTCAAACACAACCAAGAGGAAGGAACCAAAGAGGTCAGTCTTGATTTTACTTTGCGGATTTTGTTCATCTGGTAGCATGCTCCCCTCTCCGTGTATAGGAATGTTGAAAAGCGAGGTGCAACGGTCTATAGACACCTTCCTTTTGGAGTCCAATCCAATACGCCGTACTAGTGGGATAGTAGCTGTCATACTTTCTGCTGATGGGTTCAAAGCCATGATGCACTCAACCCACTCCAATATATCCATTGTCCGCATGGCGTCATATGCAATCTCATTCACCAGTCTCAGAGTTAAGAACTCGAGAAGTGATGTATTGTAATATACATGATGATAATTTACATCATGAGGAATGGTAAGTCTCAATGGTATGGGTAAGCGTAGATCTTCATGAACACCCATCCTCGCACTTTTACGTACGATCTCGAGAAGTGAATGCCTCCATAAAGAATTCTCTTCCTGGCCAGCAACGTAACAGTCTGACATGATTTTCCAAATAAGTGCTCTGGTTATATCGAACGGGTTCAAGGATGATTTAGCGTATTGTGACAGATTTGGATAGCTTATGAGATAGGAAGCGAATGGGGCTGATATCATAGTCCGCTTTGATAATTTGAGACTTGTGTGAAAGAACCGAGAGACCAAATCCAAAAGTTTGGTAGCTGACTGCACAGTGTTCTCGTCTTGGACCTCCAGAGCTATCGCGACAAATGGAAGCCAAATAGAGGTACTCCGTACGTGGAAGCGCCCAGGGTTGTTGTTGCTGCATCGTGCGTACGCTAGAAACGACGTTGCTATTTTGAGTGCTGTTACACCATTTGGCCGCTCCGTGTGACCCCCAATCTCCATACCATGGCTTGTGGTTGTTAGGAAGTCATAGGCAGTTCGATGAACAAAAAACACACGAGCGTCGATATCAACACTCCATTCTTTTCTAGGAGAATCGGTGGATGGGGACCCCAGGTCAAAGCGTTGACGACATTGCAGTAGGCCTGCAGACCTCAGGCTTACAATACGAAATGCATCCATAAGAACATTCGTCACTTCAGAGTCGTCAAGAGAGTGCTTTCCCTCTAGAACGCTCAGTGCTGGAGCTAGGTCTAACGCGAAAGCAAGTTCCAATAAATAGGTATCCGCTAAGTAGTTTTCGCCTTGGCACTGCCTTTTAGTTATCATGTACGAAATCATTGTCTTGGCAGTGGCTTGATATATGGCCTTGCCTTCGTTCAGACGGTTCCACATATCCTTGTAAAGATCATTGATGTCTTCGGGGAGATGTTCTGTCCTAGAAATGATTTCATCTTTTGAATCTCCATTTTGCAGCCCCCGCTTGACACTTTGCAAGGCAAGGGCAAGCCATAGGAACACGCCTTCAGCTTTATCTAGAAGGATGTCCATAATGGTGGGAATTATATTTGCATACAGAATGTCTTTGTTGGATGAAAACTCATGCAGAGAGTCAGAGGCGTATTCTCGCATATCTTTCTCTGTGAGACTATGCAGCTTGAGTTCCAACGAGAGCGATATGCTTCGCTGAAAGCGGTATTCGAGACGACTCGATACACATATCTTGACATGTGCTCCAAGGGTGGTATGAATCCCGTTCAAGGCTTCCAGAAGAGAATCTGCTCCGTCCGAGTCGCTGATTTCATCAAGGCCATCGACGAAGAGGCAGTATGCCGTGTTATCTCTCGAGAGTAAATCAAGGCATAACTCTTTGATTTCTGTCAAGCTCCAATCATAGTGCTCGCTTTTCTGGCTTGCCAGGGGAATTCTTCTTAGAGCTGTATCGGCAAGATCGTTGTTGAGGATCAGCAGTTGATGAGACAGAGAGCACCAAAGTCCTCTAATAGATCTCTGCATTTCGCTTCCGGGCTTCCAAAACGAGTGTCTCAGAATACTCACGTTGGGGTCCCAGCGCTGCAGAAGTTCATGAGTTGAGGGATGATCTGACAGGAACTTGAATAGAGTACTCTTGCCTGAGCCTGGCTTGCCACTTATCCAGTACCAGCAAGCCTGGCTGGCCGACTCAAGCCAGTCAACGAAGCTAGGCCAGGAAATTCGGGCTCGGTCAGCCGGTTCATCCAAGACCCATTGGTAATTCCCAGAGTGTGGCTCAGTAATTTGGCTCCATCTTTGGTTCATGCCCTCATATTTGGTACTTGCTCTAATGTTCTGTCGTTGTGATTCCGAGAATGAGCGATCTTGCGTTGCTCTAGCTTCACTTGTGATGTGCCCCCTGAGCGAAGCCTCAAGTGCTGTTGTCTGCATTGCCACTTGTGCCCTCGTCTGCTCGTGCTGCTGACCGATGAAGCTTTGCAGATCCTTCCTTCCATTTGCGAAATCGGATGCTAGGTGCTTTATAGAGGCTGATGTTACTTCAAGTTGCTGTTTTTGTAGAAGCTCGATAATGTCGGTCTTTTTACTGGAGAAGTAATATCAATACTTGTGTTCAACAACGTTTTCCAAGGTAGTCACTTACAGGAGGCGCACAAGGATGTGCGATTCCATGGTTGCCTTTCTATCACTTAGCTCTCCCTCTAGCTTTTGTAACACGCTTCGCTTCCAACAATATTTCAACGCAGAGCTCGTTGCTTGTAAAAAGCTACCTTTAGCTCCATTGTGACCCAGCTTATCCACCTCTTGCTTCAACTTTAGAGCGGCGGCGTTGCATTTCTCTGCGACCTTGATGAGCTGTCTGTCTTCCAGACCGTTCGGGGACGGCGTCTGGATATACGACATTGCTCTGGATGTTGCTTCAATCATAGCCGTCGACTTTTCTTCGAGCTTTCCATCAGGCGTCTCTGCTCCGGCATAAATGTCCTTGCAGAGGCGAGCAGTCTCAAGGCCAAATGATATGACCTGCAGCACACCGCTGGCCATGCCTAGCGCCTCGAACCCAGACATGGTTTCATGCACGGGCGAGAAGCAACTAGTTGAGCGATAAGTGATGATGTTGCGATGGAGAACAAGTTGTCGGGCGATGCTTGAAGGACGTCATTTAGGTGCGGGGAACAGCACTGCCTGCTTCGTCAAATCTAGGCAACATCTTTCCCTCCCAGCGCAGCCAATAAAGCGAGGAAAGAGCAAGTGGCCTTGCATGAGGCGTAGGACTGGCTGTACCAGTCATGTTTGTTGTACCAATTATGAGGTGGAGACAAGCCATATCGGGCTCCCTTGTGCTGTGCACCTGCAATTATTGCATTATTCAATCATAGGCGACTTTTAATACCATCCATCGTCACGTGAGCTGCATGGATGATGGCAATGTCACGGACACGTCGATTCAATAACAGAGATATATGGGGACGTCTAGTAATTCTGCATATTTTAGCAACATCAATCAAGCGTTGCGTAGAAACAAGCGTTACATGAAAGTCAACGCTGCAATAATAAATGCAGGATTATGAATATATGACAAAGAAAGGGTATTCAAGCTATCAACGACATCGTAAAAAAAGAAAAGAAAAGAAAAACTCCGCTACCGACTCATACCGTGTTAATGATAAAAATGATATCGTTACATCAGCTTTAATGTGCATAGAACTGAAAGGAAAGTAAGGAAAAAAACAGCGTGATAATGATGGTGAGTTTTGATAACGATGGTGATTTTTTTTCGTCCTTAGACATGACGATCAAGGAAGTCGAGGATGGTGTCAAAGGTAAAGACGTGCGAGTAGCCCATGTTCAAGCCGTGTCCTGCGCGAGGGACAACAGTGGCGTTAAAGGGCGACGCGTGAGGGAACATGGGGCCGGAGACTTCGATGAGGTTGGAGAATCTGTTGTCGATTACAGCCGTGGCGTAGCAATCTCCGCCGCAAAAGGGAACGTCGCGTTCTGCATCAACTTGTCAGTCTTTTTTTTTTTTTTTTTCATAGTCTTCTATGAAGGGCCTAACGCATTGATGATACTTACCGCCAGTAATGACCATGGACGGCCCAGCAAAGACATTGGGGATACCGCCACCAGAACCGACGGTGAGAATCTCGCCAGGCGTGTTGGGCTGAGCCGTCTCGAAAGCCATATCGAGCATCTTCTCGTCAAAGTCGCCAGGACCAAAGTGACCAATCTGGACGCCGTTTCTCGTGCCGGGCGTGACGTAGCCCTCGGGGTACTTCCCGGCCAGCTGCGGCACCTTCCTGACGGGCACGTTGCTGATGCCCAGGGCGAACAGGCCCATGAAGTCGGGCACGTGGCTGTACCCCTGGAGGACGACGCCCTGGCTGATGTCGGGCCTCTGGTTGACGAGGTTGTAGGTGATGGCCGATCCGAAGGAGTGGCCGAGGTGGACGATCTTGCCGTACTTGGCCGTGGTCACGCCGGGGCCCAGCCTGCCCTCGCGGGCGAGGTCCGTCAGGCGCTCCAGGGCGGCGACCTCGAGGTAGATCTGGGCGTCGAGGAGCTTGTCCGACTCGCCGACGCCGAGGCGGTCGTAGGCGAGGGTCGAGTAGCCGCGGCCCTCGACGGCGGCGGCGACGTAGCTGTAGTTGCCGTTGTTGAAGTCGAGGTCCCAGTAGCTGCGGTCGAAGCCGATGCCGTGCGTCATGATCTGGAGGACCTCGCCGGGGCCGTCTTTGGGCTCGCAGTACGTGGCGCGGATGTTGTACTTGCCTGAGACGTTCTTGTTCTGTATATCTCTGTGTAAGCTTTCTTCTTCCTTTTCTTTTATCCCCCCTTTTTCCTATACAGCTATACAGCTATACATCTCCTTGACACTTATTAAATGGGCTGACATACTCCTTTCAGCAACTTTTCAGTATAACTGTTGCCCTGCTGCGCCAGGTTGAGATGAAAGTTCGTGACCTCGGTCTCGGTCGTCAACACGGCAAGATTGAGGATATCCAAGCGGGCAGTCAAGTCCATGGAGACGGTAATGTCCTGACACTTCATAGCCGCAGCTACACCACCAACGACCCCAACGGCCAAATTAACGTTGACCATGTTTGCTTGCTTGTTTGTTTGTTTAATTTTCGAACGAATGTAATGGGTCGGATAAAATATGTTTGTATTTCACAAATGGAAAAAATAAAGTTGACGAAACGTCAATGCGTGGTTTCAGAAAGATGAAAGAGGAAGAGAAGAGGACTGTTAGTATAGAAGCTATGGGCACAATGTCAGTCGTCAACGCGGAGACGGCGCGCGGCAACTAGTTATTATACTTGGGGGGGAGGGGGGGGGGAGCAAAAAGTCCCGAAGACATGGGCAGAGACATCAGTGAGACATGACATCTAACATTATAGGATTTACATGCAAGTAGATGGGATCTACGTCTTCGTCCACTTTTCGCCGAGACCTTTGAAAAGAAGGGCCGGGGGAGAGACAAAGCAAGCACATACAAAGCACTCCGTAGAGCCAATAAAGCCCTCGTCCTCTCTTCTGCTTCTGCTTCTCCCCCTTACGTTATGCAGGCAAGTACATGACCGCTATCAAGCTGGGGCTTTGGCAGCGAGTCAAGTGCTCTTGGCGTGAGAAGGAGCAAGTTTTCTTGTTGTGGATAATAATGAATGAATGAATCTGTCATGTAGAATATCGCCAAGTCCTTCTCTCTAATGATACGCTGAAATAGGCCTGAGGCTGAACGCGTCGGCTCGTCAACTGCCGGGGTGGGTATCTAGATGGATTCAGACGGGCTTTTACTACTTACAACTAGACCAATTCACTTAACTGATCGCCGTCCAAAGTAGGTTGTCCCATAATATGGTATGCGTATGCAAAAGACGCAAGCATCTTCCACAAGGGGCTGTGATGTGACGATAAGCTACTCCAAAAACTTACAAGTACAGTAGCAAAAAAAATAACCTTGGCGGGAGTTGCGTCTTGTGAGGTGCAGTAAGTCGAACACCAACAAGGGACCCCTTGGCGCCGCCAAACCGCCGGGTGCCGACCCTTTGTTTAGCTCCAGGTTTTTTGCCCATGTCGGGCAGACAAAAAGATGATGCAAGCGGAGAGAAAGGGTCTTAATTTCCCTTGCCTAACAAAAGTCTCCGCGTTTGTCGAATGGCGCACTTTTTACTGTTTATAGCTTCCTGCATGTCTCAGTTACCTTGCTCTTTTTCTCTTAATTTTCATGACTGTTTTCGTCTCTGGGAATTGGGGGGGCAAGATGAGCCTTTTTTTTCTTCTCTTCTTTCTCTTATTTCCTTTGTTGCTCATGATTCGGAATGTTCATTTCGTTTTGACTTGGCGGGTAAAAAAGGGGGCGGCGTTCGCAAACAGTCTTGTGTGTGAAACTCAATTGGCAGTCCGAGAGCAAAAAGTAAGAAGTATTGAAGCGCTTCCCCCCTCCTCTCCGAATCAATAATTGCAAAAAAAGAAACACGGCTGGATCTTTCGAGACCCCCTCCCTTTGTCATTAGACCGTGGAGAAACCTAGGATGAGGCGAGGGGGGGAGAACGTTGTGCAAGTCATGTGTTTTGTTGGTGAACAAGCTAACAAGTTGAGGTCTCACAGCTCAAGTTGTCTCACACCAAAAGATTCGGTCCCGTTTCCCCGGTTTTTGTGTCATCTACCTGTACGGAATAGTACCGAAACGCTGTCTTCCGATCAAAGTCATTCTCATCTCATGCAGCAATTTTCCTTTTTTCTTGAAACACATGTGAATTGCAAGATTTTCCCACCATGGCAGACCAAGTCTACGAATGAAAAAAAGATGCTCTGTTGGAACGGGATGGGATGATCAAGAGGGGGGATCTCCTGATCGCCACTACAAGCGCAGAAAAATCTCCGGCCGGCAAATCACTTCTGCATACTCGGTAATACGCAAAACAATGGACGAAACCCCGCTTACGTACTCATTAGACAACGATTCGCAAGTGAGAATCACCGCTTTCATTTCCCCTTGCATCGTAGCGCTTCACCTAACGCCGTTTTCGGTCCTTATACTCCGTACGTTGTATGCACAAGATAAGGAAGAAAACAACTGAGGATGAACACGGAGTACCTGAAGGAAAAGAAGAAAAATATGCCGAGATTGATAAGCGCCTCTCCAACATGGACGAATGGGCTTTGCTGCTGCACCGGTCCCCGCGCCGTTCCCGTCCTCACAGACCTCAACGCCGACAAAACCTCCCCCAGAGCGATGTGGGCGTGGTGGTTCAGCATGCAGTGCTGCCCAACGTATTAGAGACCGTGCACCATCTAGACTCTGTGTTGAAGAAGCCTGGGCGGCGCAAGGGTATAGGTGGGGGAGGGGATCACGAGGCGACGGTGGCGGGGTCGGGGTCGGGTCCTGCAGACGGTTGATGACGATGGCCTGTTACTCCCCGCACGGCATCGAGAGCGAGGAAGTCGCGTTGGAAGGCGTCGGGTGAAAAGGCACCTTCCAAAGAGCTGGCCTCGGGTCATGGTCTATTACTTGAATGAATTTTTTTTTTTTTTTTTTCGAATTCTTGACCACAATGTTCTGCTTTGTATTAGCTCTATAGCTCAGCGGGCATTTTGATCACAGAGATTGATAGATACCAATCTCACTTCTTCATCATTCCATTTTATCTACTACAGCTCATCCTTTGCCTCCATCTCAGCCTGCAAACCCGTAACGACCCCAGCACCAGCCATGCCACCCATGTGAACAGCCTGCAGCGCGCTCTTCATCACCGACGCCGCATCCCCCGCGGCGTAGCACCCCCTCACGCTCGTCTCGTTGAACGGAGCGCTGACCTTGATCTCCCCGGCCTCGCCCACCTCGAGCCCGAGCTGGGCCGCAAACGGCGCCGCCTGCTCGACCTTGGGGTGGCTGACGACGAAGCCCTCGGTCCTCGTGCTGCCGTCCCGAAAGGTGATTTCGACGCGGGGCCCACCGGCCACGAGGGCGAGCGAGCTGATGGGGCGGTCGTCGACGGTCATCTTGCTGGATTTGAGGTGCGAGGAGAGGTGCGAGGCGAGGGCGGGCCGCCAGTTGGTGTAGATGGTTACGTGGTCCGACAGGCGCTTGGCCATGCGGGAGACGTGGGCGACCATGTGAGGTTGGGAGATGAAGTCTGTGGGGAGGACGCCGGCTGACTTGGCGCCTCGTTCCTCGTATCCGTGGCAGAAGAGGCAGTGGAACCTGAGAGACGACGAGTCAACATACTTGTTGTTGATGCATACATCTTTGTTGATGATGAGGAGAAATTGGGTGAAAGGAGAAAAGAAAGAGAGGGTAACACTTACACGCCCCTCGCCCAGCACTCAGCAAAACCCTCCACCTCGTTATCGATCAGATCCCTCACCCCCGTCGCAAGCACAATCCTCCTCCCCCTCCAGACCGTCTCGTCCTCCTCGACGGCCTCGAACACCCCGTCACTGTCGTCCTCCCCGAGCTTCCTAACCAGCCTGACCGCCGCCCCGCCCTTGTACTCGACGCTCGCATACCGCGCCTCGAGCTCCGCCCGCACCTTTGCGCGGAACTCGGCCGGGTCGCGGTGGTCGAAGCCCGGGACCATGTGCATGTGCGTCGCGCGGGCGTTGCGGTACGCGTTGGAGTCGAGGATGACGGCCGTGTGTGCCTGCCGGGCGAGGCTGAGGGCCGCGCTGAGGCCTGCTGGGCCGCCGCTGATTATGAGGACGTCGTAGAGCTTTGATGCCATGGTTTCTGCGTAAAGGTTGTTTTGGGTGGCTTGCTTGTTTAGGTAGGTAGTGTGTGTGAAGGTAGCTGTTGGATCGGTGCTTAGGTATTTGCTCCTGGCTTGCAAATGTAGTATCGAAATAAATCGTGGTTGGCCATGTTTTTTTTCCTAATTAGACTTGCAGTCTGTTTATATACTCACCGAAGTGCTGACAGAGGAGCTTGGTGTCGGAGACTTTCTCGGGCATATCGAGCAGCTGCCCATCCCTGACGAATCGTCACCACGTACAGCTCTTGAGCACCGTGTCAAGAAGGGACATCAAGGTTCTCGTCATTACCATTATTACCGACGTGGCCCTCTCTATTATTGCATCTCTATGAAAAAAACAGAAAATACACATACATATACATATACATCGCTCATCATAGACATCATCAGTATATAGAGTAAGAGGAACTACTGCACTAACCATGCAGCCTATTCCCCCAACTAAGCACTTTTCAATCCACCGCACACTTTTCCCATAATTCTCACCCTTCAATACCTCCATTAATTATGCCTCACTGCCAAATGTTCTCGCAATTGGACAGCTCCGAGGGAACTCCCATTGCTCGCATGCAAAAACTATCCGGGACGGTCCCGCTCCGGAGTGATTTGTGATAATTCGGCCCCACCGTCGGAGACATTCAACGGGGCCGGCGTCGTGCGAAAGTGCCGAGGTTGATTTGGGTCATCACTCGTGGAGCTATATTTCCGTCCGGCTCACTTACGTTGCAGTTGCAAGAAGACATTATTGTGTATGGACTTGCGGCCGTGACGTGTTCCAGATCCTGTCTCGTTATTTGTGACTCATACAAGTATCGTATGTGATGCATTGTTATAGACTCAAGACGGCACTTTACCTTTAAGAGGGGGGATCAAACTTGAAATTTACGAGGCATACTGAAAAATTGTATCATTTGGAATTTCGAATGCTGATCCACTTGAATGATATCATGATTAGACGTGATAAGCTGTATATTATGTACCATCTTAAGAGCCTTGTGGCCATCTAATCCTCTAGAACATAGTATACAGGAATAAGAAAACATATATGAGAGAGGAATGATGGTTAATGAATCAACATTAAGCCCGTGTCTCTGAATCAGAAAAGAAAGCAATTGTCCGAGCTTCGGAACACACTAGGGAAGTGTGAGGGCCAGTCCGAGGTGAGGCTCTCCCCCACCAAACGCTTGTAAGAAACTTATATAAGAAAGAAAGAAAACGGTAAAATGTTCCGGTGCGGACCTGCTACGAGCCGCTTTCCCCCAGCATGATCCAAGTTTCTGAGCCAGGAAAGGCGCCGTCCCTGACCTCCCTCTGCGAAAGCCCGTCGTCCAGCTCGCTGTCCGAGAAGCAATCGTAGTCATCCTCCATAAGGTCAGGAGGCTGCGAGGTGTCGAGGTCGAACGAAGGCTTGGAGCTGGAGAGTTCGTAGATGACCCTGAGGGGAGGGGTGTGCTGTCGCTGCACACCCTCCTGCAGGCTCTCATCTACGTCGGTGGCGGCGGAGGTCTGGAGGTAGCGCGAGATGTCATTGTCGTTGCCGAGATCCGCAAAGGAGAGATCGAGGTTGAGGGGGGTGGCGGCCTTGGTCTTGCCGGCCTCACCACCCCTGCGACCGCGCTTGGCGTGGCGGATGGTGTAGATTGGCTCATCGTGGCGAATCTTGTCGAGGTTGAAGGAGAGGTCTTGTTGAGAGGTGTCGGCCTCTTCGTCGTAGAGCAGCCCCATGCGGTACAGCTCTGCGACCTGGGCATCTTCATCCCCCGAGGAAGTAGCTAAGCTGCGGGTATGGACTCCCCTGCACTTGTATGTAGTTGCGTCGCAGAATGCGTCCTCGCGCTCGAGGCTAGGCCTCCTGGCACGGTCGCTGGGAAGCACAACATCATCTCTTGCCAGATCAAGACCTTCATCCTCCTCGTTTCCGAAAGCAGCACGGCGTCGGTGAGATCGATTCTGGGGAAGGGTGCTGCTCATCTCGTGGTACCATCGCAAGTCCCGCTCGAGATGAGCCCGTCTGAGGCTACGGCTGGAAGACGCATGTCGATGGGTTGGGGCAGAGCCAGGGTTCTGATGCGATGCTTCATATCTGTCCTTGCAAGGCAGTCCAATGGCGTGGCATGGCCTGTCACCACCCGAGCCTTTGTGCTGCTCAGCAAATGCCCGAGCAGTGACGCGGACGCGGTGAGGAATGGTTCTCCGACGGGTCTTGTTGGAGGCCCTTGGAACAAAATATCGATCATGTGAGAGCGCAGCGGCACCCGCGTCGTAAGAGTCAGCTGTGCCAACGTCCATATTCAATTGAGAGAGAAAGGTGTTCGTATACACGGCGTCAAGTAGATAGAGGAGAGGCTGTCGTGTAGTCAGGCTATACTAGCACAAGGCGAAGAGGTATGACTTGTCTCGTACTTGACACAGTACTAAAGAAAATGATGACAATGTTCAAGAGGCGGAATAAATATAGGAACCAGGCAAAGGGGTACGAAGGCCGAGCTTATAATAGACTTCAGGGTTGTTAATCAGTCACCCATGGCGTATTACACATTGTCTGTATCTGGGCCCGACTCGCCCTACGATAGCTCGTCCCAACGCTTTCTCTCTCCCAAAGCACGGGGGGGTGTGGCGATTCGGGCTATGCTTTGGCCGTGATTGGATGAAAGGGACAAAAGAATAGGAGTCATCTGGTGGCTCGTTGGCACAGACACGGCCCTGGCCGGATCCTCGCACTGGTGCATTTGTCTGTTTAGGTGCTGAAGGTGGGCGCATGACGGTGAGTCACTCCGCCCACGCCTGGCCTCTACGGCCCTAGATAGCGGTTGGTTTGAACTGGATGAGGCAATGTGCGTGGGCGCGTACGCGATGGTTGGCAGACCGGGGGTGTGCATCTCATTTTGGGTGGGTGTGGGGTGGCACAGCCCAAAGGTCGTAGCCAACAAGGCGGCGCATCTGGACCAAGATCATTGACGATTATGGTGTCATCGCTCGTCAGTTGGACATCCAAGTGCAGCCATGTATTTCATCGCCAACAAGAAGTCGTATTTGAGACGGGGGAGCATGTGAATGCAAAAATGCCTAACAAAGAACTGGGGGGGACTGCATTTTTTGTTGGGAAGAAGGAGAGAAAGCCGAGTCCAGAATGTTATCAGTGTGTTCAGTAGGTTCGTCACGAGCTCTCTCCTGCGTGCCTCCGGTCTTCGCTTATTACAGAACCCAGGACCCCTAGTTACCCTCTGTAATTTATCCAGGGGTGGATGACTTCTTGGAGGGCCTGGAGCCTGGGGAAGCCTGGAAACGGAGCGCTTGGAGCCGGCCGTCAGCCCGTCAGCGCAACCCGTCAGCCCCTGTGACGGCCTGTGACTGGACTCCGGGGAACCGCTTACAGCACCCAAGCACGTACCGTGAGAGCCTAAGGCATGTACGGAGTATTAGAGCCCGATAAACAGCGATCAGCCTGAACCCCCTGTATTAAAACCAGTCCGACTGCATGCTGCCAGGCTTATCTGGATTTTCCCAAACCTTTGATGCGAATCGGGATTATCGCCTCATCGGACAAGTTGTTCATCACGCGGGCTCATTACATGATGCCTTCTATTTTTCCCTGAAAATCACATCTTACTTCAAAGCTAAGAACTAGTAATCTCGATCCCCGAAAGTTGTGGCGATAACTTAATTTGGGGGCTTTTTTTCTTTCCCCTTGATGACATGCTCGGTTTAAGCAAAGACGGCACGTTCATAGACGTCACGGAATCGGAGAAAAATGACTTATCTCTAGGCATGCTTACTTGTGATCCAACTGGCCGTAGGATTGACGATAACTTATCAGTTGCACTATTTCAATGAAACTAGACTATCTACGCATGGGTGGGATCCATCGCAGATGACATCCCATGATCCCATCTCCTTTTACCCCCATGTTGCCCCCAGACTTTTGGCGACGCTGCAGTACACGTTGCGATGGGGGAGAGGAGTTCCATCTCGGCAACCCTTGACATTTGAGCACATGGCACGCCAGCAGCATTACTTTATTCCATTTTCAGCACCGCCATTCTTTCTTTAGAACCAATTCGTTGGTTGTTCTTTGTTCCGGCATGCACGCATTCGCTTCACCGTAGCGTCAATGGATGTGGGTGCAGGAAAGGCTTATCCATGTACTCCGTACATGTCTTCGATTGTGTGAGCGCGCTTCATCTTACTGCTAGTGGGTGGTGCTACCTGCATGGTTTGCGACGGCTCATGGATGCTGTTTCACGCTCCTTGCTCCGCCGTTATGCTTTTTAGATATGCCTTGACATCGGTCATCGCGATCCCCCTTTGATGATTCACCGTCTTGCTCATCTCCCAAGCAACGCCCCGACCCTGCGCAAACGTGTTCCGGTACTTGACCATGCCATCGTCGGGGTTCTCCTCCAGCTGCTTCTTCAGCGTCTCCTTGTCCCACAGCTCCCTCTCAAACTTCTGCCCAAAGTGCCCGTCTACGATATCCCCCACCTGCTGGTACGAAAGCGTGTCGCCGGCGGTGTACACCACTCCGCTGTCATCATCCCCCAGGGGCCCCGGCGCGAGGATGACGTCTGCCGTCACCCGGCCGATGTCCTCGGGTGTCGTGAGGGTGATGGTGTTGTCCCAGCTTCCGAGACCGCGCACCTTCTTCTGCTCGATGTCGACGGTGCCAAAGGCTGGCAGGAAGAGGAAGCTCATGAACAGCCCCGTCGAGACAATGGTCCACTTGAAGTCTTGCTGCCCTCTAAGCATCTTGCGCACCTGCAATTGCTCGTCGAATAGATCCTGCGAGCTGCCCTCCCCGATGATGTCGTAGTCCATGCCAAACTGCCAGGGGAAGTACCTCGCTACCTTGGCCTTGAAGACGGCCTCGTAAAGCTTCTTCTGCGTCCCCGACGGCAGACCCATGCCGTTGCAGCCCACTATGAGTTCGTACTTGCGGAATAGGGACGCAAGCTCGTCCACTGACGCGAGGACGACATCGCCGGCCTCCATCTCGACGTTGAGGGCCTTGAGACGCTGCACCGTCTTCCTCTTCACTGGAGCTGCCGAGTCGAGAGTTGCTTGACGCAGAAGAGATGCAATCTTGGTGCCTTTACGATCTGGATGGGCGCAGAGAGCTTCAATCACTGCCATGCCAAGCTCGCCGACACCTAGTACGAGTACGCTCCCCGGCGACGCCATTATCTATGGTATTGATTGATTGGAAATTGAAGCTGGCAAGTGATTTGAGTCAATTGCCTGAGTATCGACAATATGAAATGATAATTGATGTCAAATGCATATATGTAGAATCTGCTGATGTTTGCGTGGCGTGTTTATATATGACATCATGCCAGATGGCCATACACGGCTCCATCACCAGCCGCTCTGCGATACAATTCGCTGAATAATGAGATGTAACTCCGCGGAGAGTCCTAAAAACCGACAAGCCACTAAAGGTCTAAACGGACTTACATGGACTTGACATGTTATGTAATTCAAACCACAAGTCATACGGAGTTGCGGAGAAAACTCGACAACGATTAATAACTGCACCGAAGCTCTAGTCCTATATTCACTCATTCAAAACGATAAGGTAACAGTTACGAGATAAGATCATGGAACCAATGGCTTGTCCGCGAAACCGATGCGCATCTGGCCCAGGTCGAATACCACAAACTGCGCCATGAGCAGCACGTCGCCAAAGACGGTCATGCTCAGGCCATCGTTCGACTGAATCCCGCTGCAGCAATAACCTGACCTGCCGCGTGCGGGGCCGTAGTTGATGTATCTCCCTGGCACCTTCACCTTGCGCGAGCCAATGAACACGATGAAGTTTGGGGGGAAGTTGTTGCAGGGAAAGCCGATCAAGCCAAGGCAAGCGTCGTAACCAGTGCCAGCGACTGCGCTGTAGTAGTCATCGATGATGAAATCGGGCGAGGATCAGTGTAGTCCCCGTATCAGCAATGGCACTGAACGGCGTCGGCGCAGGCGGTCGCTGGCCAACCTGATAACCCTGGACGTTGAACTGCCAGTAGTACTGAGTGTTCCTCTCGACAGGTACGTATCCAATTGGTCCAATGACTTCAGACTAGTTGATGTACCCAAAGTTGTAGTTTTCAGGCCGGCCCTTCTGGAGATTGACCGTGAACAGAGGCGAAGCCAGCTGATCCTGGATGTTCTCCATGCACGTCTTCTGCCTTGTAGGAAGCACCGTGTTGCCGACGCTGAAGCCCAAGCTCAGGATTCCCGAGAACGAGTCAGAAGAGATGGCACCGGAGACCTGGACGGCTGATTGAACGCCTTGCTCGTCAAAATATGTATCTCCCATCTGCACCTTGTCCTTGCAGACAATGCCCGAGGCACCTGCGCCATCTCCATAGAAGATCTCCCAGCTCTCGTCTGCCAGCAGCTCGCTGGTGTTGGATTGGCGCGGGTCGTAGATATACTGCCCTCGAGACTGAGGGCGGTTGGTGTCGGTGGTGAAAGTCCAGCTGCTATAACTCAGTACCATCAAAACTTCAATGTAGGATGAGCTGCAGGATGACTTGCAAGTCTGCGGAACCGGCATCGAGGTTGAGGTAGGTCAGCTGAGGGGTGTGTCAATTTGAGCAGGCACGACATATTAGACATGAAAATCTCTCGGAGGATATGCCATAGTAGTGCCTGTCATGGTCTTTTCGTCCCTCGAGAACAACGAGAAATTCGAGCCTACGCGTCCAATCATACCAGGTTTCAATCCACCTCACCAGCCGGTTTCCTAACCAGTCTTCAAAAATGTGGAAAATTCGCATTATGCGATTGAAACAGGGGCCATAGCTACTTGCGGACACTTGATGAGTCGACATAATTCATGATGAGTTTGCCTTGGGTGTTGGTGGTGCAGGGGAAGCGGCCTGAGATGATGGTGGTGATGCCTGAGCTAAGGCTTGTGCGCCCAGCGAACGCTACAAGTGCTGATTTCCACCGTAATTTTGACTCATAGTGAGACAGGATACCACAAAACTGATTAGACGAAACCTAACGGATGCGACAGGAATAGTGCTTATGGATTTATGATGGGACACTTCGATCGGTATTACAAAAAAAAAAATCGTTGAATCATCTCGGCGCTTCAAGTCGCCTCCCGGCTAAGAATTTCAGATAAGATAAAGCAAGGACCCCGCGGTGCGATTGAGGGGCGACAGAAAAAAAAATCCCAAACGTCACTTGCACAGTCGACTCAACAAGTCAAATTACCATCTTTGTTACTTCACATTCACAATGTCGGCTGAAGATTTTGTATCAACGGCTTCGCCGGCTGCGCCTCATCAGCCGCCTCAAAGCTACAATATCAACGGCGGCTATGAACAGACCCAAGAAGTGCCTCCCGAAGTGCGCATGCCCCGCGGTGCCCCCCATCCCGACGACGACGAGGGCCAAGATCTCGACGACATCTTCGAAGATGCCTCGGACGTTGACGACAACGAGTGGAGCGCCGAGGGCGGCGACCTCACCAAGTCGTACAACCGCCAAAGGCAAAATAATGACGAAAGCGCCGTCGCCCCGCGATCGAACCAGCAAAAGCCCACGGCCAATACGTTTGCCAGCGTAGACGATCAAATCACAGCCCTGTCCAAGCATGCGGCCAAGATTCGCCTCGACAGCGTGAAGCAGGAGGGCGAGGGCAAGGACAAGGACAAGGCCGACCGTGCGACGAGCGACCAGGTCCTGGACCAGCGCACGCGCATGATTCTCTTGCAGATGATCAACCGCGGTGTCGTGAGCGAAGTACACGGTGCCATCAGCACCGGAAAAGAGGCCAATGTTTACGGGGCTGTTACGTTCGACGAGAGCACAGGCGAGCCTATTCAGCGTGCCATCAAGGTCTACAAGACGGCCATTCTGGTTTTCAAGGACCGGGAGAGGTACATTACTGGAGAACATCGCTTCAAGGGTGGGTTTGACAAGGGAAATAACCGCAAGATGGTCAAGCTGTGGGCGGAAAAGGAGTACCGTAACCTGCGGAGAATCCACGGCGCAGGCATCCCTTCGCCGGAACCCCTGAGCCTCAAGCTGCATGTCTTAGTCATGGGCTTCTTGGGTAACAGCAAGGGCTGGGCCTACCCGCGACTCCGTGATGCCACAATCGACGGCGACGATGTGGATCAGCAATGGCAGTCGTTGTACAGCCAGCTCCTCGGTATCATGAGGCGAATGTACCAGGTCTGCAGGCTTGTGCATGCGGATCTGAGCGAGTACAACATTCTCTACCACAAGGGCAAGCTTTACATCATTGATGTTTCACAGAGCGTTGAGCCCGATCACCCGAGGTCTCTAGAGTTCCTGCGGATGGATATCAAGAACGTCGGTGACTTTTTCCGTCGGAAGGGTGTTGATACCCTTTCCGACCGTGTCATCTTTGACTTCGTCACGGTACCCGAAGGTCCTGTAGAGGAGCCTGCTATGGGCGAGGTGTTGGAGAAGCTCTACGAGTCGCGTCTTGTGGTAGACACGGAGGAGCGGGCCGCCGAGCAAGAGGTGGACAACGAAGTCTTCCGCAACCAATACATCCCACAGACGCTAGAGCAGGTCTACGACATTGAGGCCGATGCGCAGCGTGTCAACCAAGGTGAGGGAGGTGACTTGGTCTACAGCAAGCTACTGGCAGATCAGGTCGTCGCATGGAAGCAGAAGGGTGGAGAGGAGGGGAGCTCAGGGGATGAGTCGGGAGAGGGTGCGGAGCTTGACAGCGATGACTCAGAGGTCGATGAGAGCCTGTTCGACAAGGGGCAGCCGCGTGGGAAACGCTTCGAGGACAAGGAGGACAAGAAGGCATGTACAGAATGGTCCCATTTCAAGATGCATGATACTAACTGCACTAAAGGCGCACAAGCAGGCGGTCAAGGAGGCAAAACGGGAAAAGCGCAAGGAGAAGATGCCCAAGCACATGAAGAAGAAGATTGTCAACAGCACGTCACGGGGCAAGAAATGAGCTCGCCGGGTTAGAAGCAAGAGAATCTTGAAGAGATAAGCAGGCAAGGCCACGTCACACCAGCCGATATACGCTGCATAGCGACATTGATTCAACTGTGCCTCCTTGGCAGAGTTTGGTATTCTGGAAGCAATCAGATGATGAGCACTACAAGTCATGCAGAGACGCGGCCTGGACGATGAGATGAGGTTCCTCCCAGAGCCCCTTATCGTCAGGGGTAAACCCCGTCCTGCGTGATCTGACCGTCCAGCGACGGATGTAGAACAAAGAGAGCCCTGATGATTGTAACGAAGTAATCTAGCTATTTGCACCATCGGAATCTTAAGATAACGCGATACAATGCCATTTTGCTTCATTTTTTTTATTTTATTTTTTTCGTATCCCGACGCCATGAATTTTTTTTTTACTTCAATATAAATATGAGATTAGAATCTCGTATAGCTCAGGGGCTACGCAATATCAACGGGTTTTGGTAGTGATTTTGGATAGCCATTTTTCGGCATCCAGGTTTTAGCTTTAGAGTATGCGGGATGGCAGGTAGGTCCCGAGGAAGTATATTATCGGCATAGACCCGATAGAGAAGGCGCTCGCAAACACTAACTGAAAATAAGGGGCCTGAATGGACGTAAAGCACGTAATCTAGGCGAGATATTCGTTTCTTTAACGCTTATCTTAGAAGACGTGATTGAAGGGGGGTTGCGACGTAAGGGCGGGATTGTATGCTAACGCCAGCTCCAGCAGGCGCTTTTAGATTTCGACATTTCGAGACGGAATACGCATAGAAATTTAGGTTTTATAATAATTTAATTCTATCGTACTATTTGATCCTGAGATAGATCTAACCTCAATAAGAAACGGCGATATCTAGACATTCTTAATACTATCCTATCGCGATAGCATTATTATATATCTCCCTATATAACGAATTTGCTATAAGCGAATAATAGTAATATTATACGCTATTTTAAATAAATATTATAAAGCAATAACTCTTGTTAAAAAAAAAAAAACTGTAAATTAGTTGATTGGTGTACAAGAGGTAAAAGTTGAAATGAATGGCGATAGTGCCGACGTGGCTCGTGGTCTAATGCTTCGTGTCCTCTCATATAGTCGCCATCAAGAACGATGTCTCGGCGGCCATGTATTAATAGTTCAATTGTTATATGGACGGGTACTTTAGGAGGGTGAAATAGGGATAGAATGAATCAAGACAGGTATGCATTGAGGGGGCCAAAGGGCGGCATTCTCTTTTCTGTTTGCGCATTCATCTCGGATATAAAGCAGTGCTATAGTCTATCATATGAATATACTCAACGGCAGTCATGACGCTCTTAGCCACGTCTATTCCGCGAAAATCAAGTCTACCTCCCAGGTCGCTTCGGCCTGCTGAAGCCCGACTTTGCCGCCACCTTGGGATGCAAGTCTTCCGTCACGCCCTTCTCCGTGATCTCGGACGGGTCCTCGACTTCAAACTTCTTGGCGATTGTTAGGCCGGCTTCTTGCTCGGCAATGGTGAGCACCGCACGCTTCATGAGCGGGTACAGCATCCTGTTCTTGATGGACCTGGTACCCTCGGTCGTGGGACAAGTGTAAAAGAAGAGCACGGGGCTCTCCTCGGCGCCGTCGTGAGTGTGGGTGTAGCGGTAAAAGGTGAACCGGGGCTCGGTGGCGGAGATGGCCTGGGTAAGCTCGGTGATGGACCTCGGTGTCGGCGCCTCAGGAACGAGCTCGACGACTTCAGACTCGGGGTTGATTTTCTGCCAGTTTATTTCAGCGAATATGCCCCCCAATCTCTCCTCGAATTTTAGATCGTTATAAAAAAAGCTTACCAGCATTGTGACAACCCTTCCGCCGTCTTCCCCCACCTCCTTCATGGCAGCAATGGCATCCTCGCCGACGGGCATGTTGAGGTTCTTGCTGAGATGAATCTCCCTGGTGCCCGTCCCCGACCCGGCAGCCTGCTCGAGCCTCTTGACGTCCCCCAGCGTCTGCTCCTCCTCGGTCAGCGGGGCGGCGAGCTTGCTGTGCGCGTCGTGCGCCTTGAACCCGGCGGGGCTCAGCTCCTTGGCCTCGGTCGTGAAGATGGTCTCGCGGAAATGCTCCGTGCCGAGCTCGCGCACCAGCGTCAGGCGCGTCGACGCGAACAACATCTTCTGCCGCACGGGCGCCGCGTCGGGGACGTACGTCACCGCGAGGAAGTAAGGGGCGGCGTCGTGGCGGCGGAGGATGAAGTAGACGGCGGCGTCGTCCTTGACGTGCGGCTCGATGGCGGAGAGGCTGTCGTCGAAGGATGAGCCCGAGGAGGGGAGCGTGGCGATGGGGACGAGCGACTCCTTTGAGATGGTGACGACGAGGCCAAAGGTCGAGGGCGTCGAGAGGAGCGAGCTGAACTGCTCGTGGAGCTCTTTCGAAGCTGTCGTGTGTCAGCCGTCTCTGCTTCTACTTCTGGAGGCATTATGATTGGCTCAATGCATATCTACCTGAAATTCCGGACTGCATCTTGAAAGTCTGGCAGCAGCTTCAGATCATGTGTATAGTGCTTCAGGGTGCTTCAAAGTTGAGTGGTTGCAAGTTTCAACCAGCGAGTTTATGATAGACGGTAGACCGTCAGGCAGGAGGGGCACTGCCCGGCGGAACCCCGCCGCCCGTCAGAGCTCGCGACGTAGCCAACCCACTCATACGCGTATATGCGTGTCGTACTTTAACTCGTGGGACGGCAAAAAGTGAGCCTACGAGACGAACAGATAAGATTTTTTAAGGAACTGCACGGGAAGTTAAACAGCTTCATAAACAACAATTTTGTTGTTAGGTAACAGACGTTCCATCATATAGTTTCAGTGCATGAAGACTGCTATCTCTCTCTCAAATAATACGTCTTTTTGTCGTCTTTCTACAATTTGCCCACGTATTTAGACTTAGTTGTATTTGAGATCCTCCAAAATCACCGACAAGACGTGAAAGATTTACAGCCATAGTAATAAAGGAAGTGATTCCCTCCCCCTTGGCTGCCTTGCCCACACGAGCATCACACAGCTTCAATCATGAGGAGGGCAAAGCTTGTGAAAAGCCCGAGCCTGAAATGGCAATTGGCGACAGCAGACGAAACCGGGACTTCAGCTGGTTTTGGAGGGTCGCCAGTTCGCTCGGTGGACTCTCCAGGTCTTGTTGGCTCAGGATCGTGACCCCCAGAAGCGGATTCACGAGATGTGGTCACCGATACTGAAGCACGAGGTGTGGAGAAGGTTGAGCTACCCGTAGTGATGGTGCCAGGGACTCTAAAGTCGGATATGGTGTTCGTCAGTACCGAACCCGTACTTGTCACAGTTGTCTCGATTCCAGGCTCAAAGATAGAAGGAGTCGGCATTGCGCTAGTGCCTGAATAAAACATGAGTAAACTTCCCTTTCAAAAGGGAGGATATGTCGCCTACCTGGACTAATAGGATCAGTGGGTTCTTCGGTACCATTGTTGGGATATTCGACATCGAAATTGACAAAGATGGTCGAGATGTCATTTCCAGTGTCAGGACATTTGCTACCACACATGCCCAGCTCTGGGTCTCCCATGCATGGATAGTCACACTTGCTAGACTCGAGAGGCTTGAAAGCACCAGCATCATCTCCACATCGGCAGGCACTACAAACATCATCAGCTTTTTTATTTCACCATCGGCGCGCGTTAGTACTTACTCAGGGAAGAGAGCTGATATTTTGTGCCCTTGGCAAGCTGTCCTGGAAGCATCTGGCGTGAGTTGGTTGTCAGGAAAGACGACAGGATCGCTGAAGCAAGTCAGATCAACCTCTGCACAGTCATGATACTCGAAAGCGTAAGATGCGTCAGCCGATGGAGTGGCATGAGCGGCACCAGTAATGCCCAGCATGAGGCAAGCGGCGATTTTGAAACCAAGCATCGTGGGTGGTTATCCCCTGGCTTACACTGAGGTCAATGGGATTCAAAGTGTGTCCCTGGGTAAATAGTTTAATGAATTGATGAAAGTTAAGAAATGTTGTCCAGGACAAGAGAGAAGAGAGAAGACGTCAGTGAAACTCGATGCTTGTTGCACTTGAAGAGACCGGGCGAAGGAAGGAGCGCTCTACTACCTTTTCCAACCCACCTTCCAAGTCTCAGGCTACGTTACTAACTGATGTTATCTTACCAATAAGCAGTTTAAGGGATATCGTTTTGTCTAATTCCTCCAGGAAAACTGTATGGCTGTACTCTCTCCAAGTCCCGAGGAGTTCATGCCTAAGCAACACCTTTGGGCCTTTATGATAGAGTGCTCAGAATCAGAGCATTTGCGCTTGGGTCGGCGACTCTTAATGGACCTAATGAACAATACGCCTTGCATCGTAATAACGAGAACCAGCTTCTGAATCAGAATCTTGGATTTGTAGGTAGTCTAATAAGAAATGCCCTTCAGATGGTGATGATTTTACAACCCCGGTGAGAACCCGAAATTGTAACTGTTTACCGAGAGAACGGTTAGACCGAAAGGTGGGATCAAGGAGTCTAAACATTTCGCGCCTCAGGCAGCAGTGCGTCCCCACCACCCACACACCAGGGCACGAAAACCCCAAGCAAATTTAGCGAACCACCGCCGAATTAACCAAGACTTTCGTGCCGCAGCGCCAACATCCTGCGATCCTCATCCAACACCGTTCGTTGAGCATCACCGCCAAAATGTCCGCCCAGGCCCTGAACAAGATTGCCCCCAACAGCCCTTCGAGGCAGAACCCCTCCGAGCTCGAGCAGAACATTGCTCAGGCTCTCTATGACCTCGAGGCCAACACCGCCGACCTCAAGGTCGCCCTGCGCCCTCTGCAGTTCGTCTCCGCCCGTGAGGTAAGAACTTGAACCAAGATATAAAAACAAAAAACCACATCCGACCTGGCCTATACACTTTCGAGATCCTGTTTCCAAAGACGTAAAAGAAACAATGGCGACAGCAGACTGCCGAAACGCTTCCGAGACGAAAACCTCGCCCTCCTTATCAAGCGCGAATGACTGCCCCCAATTCGAAAGAGTTGAAGAATGTGTGTGTCGCTTCGGTACGGAGGACGGAGGCTTGGAAGCGGCAGAAACAAAGCTGCACCAGCCAACGTATCATTGACTTCTGAGGAACAGGACGGGAAGCGGTCCAAGGATACTTTTGTCCTGGAGCTCGCATGCTGACTTGAGGTCTTGAAATAGATCGAGGTCGGCCACGGCAAGAAGGCTATCGTCATCTTTGTCCCCGTCCCCTCCCTGACTGGCTTCCACAGGGTCCAGCAGCGGTAAGCTTTTTCCTCCCTGAACAAGCTGTGTGATGAGCGAATGAACCATGGAACTAATATCGGCTTCCCACCAGCCTGACCCGTGAGCTCGAGAAGAAGTTCTCCGACCGCCACGTCCTGATCCTCGCCTCGCGCCGCATCTTGCCCCGCCCCAAGCGCTCTGCCCGCTCCCGCAACACCCAGAAGCAGAAGCGTCCCCGTTCGCGCACTCTCACTGCTGTCCACGACGCCATCCTCGCTGACCTCACCTACCCCGTTGAGATTGTCGGCAAGCGCATCCGCACCAAGGAGGACGGCAGCAAGCTCCTCAAGGTCATCCTCGACGAGAAGGAGCGCGGTGGCGTCGACTACCGCCTCGACACCTACTCCGAGGTCTACCGCCGCCTCACCGGCCGCAACGTCAACTTCGAGTTCCCCCAGGTCACTGCTGAGTACTAAACTGTGCTCGGGCAACTGTGTTTTCTGGTTTCGTTATGATGTTCAAGGCATGAAGGGATATTCCCGGGGTTATGGGTTGTGATATGGCATTCATGGATTCTAAAAAAGGGCTCGGCGTCTTTTGACAGTAAAGTAGCTTGATAAAATGAAACAAGCCGCCAATGATTTGGCACAAATCACTCCCATCATGTCCTCTTGTTCACTTTCTTCTCATAAAACTTACTCTTCTAAAGGGTATCTTCTAGCAGACCTTCATCATTCGTCACTGATACGTCCCACGCCTAATACACACCAGTATGCCAGCTCTCGCCTTTCCCTTGCCTCCTTGTCCTTGTTCCCCAGTGAAGAACCGAGATCGTTTTGCGCCTCGCCTTCCCATTCCATACGCACGAACATGGGTATCTCCAGTATATCCTCGTCTTCTTTCAGTGGCCCCTGATCATTCCCCATTCGGAGAGACGGCGGTACCACCTCCAGCACAACGCTTACCCAGTTCCTACCCCTCTCAAAGATCTTTCCAACTTCTGCCTGCCCATCGCCATCATCCGTGTTCTTCTTGTCGCTGTCGTCCCGCAGAGCATCGTCCCACATGTCTGTGTTTGCATCAACCTCGAACTGGGGGCATAACAAGGTGACGGTGCTGGGGAACCGCCCAGGTGTGACGTTGGGTGTAGCAAGCGAAACCTTGATCTTTTCGAACAGGGGGTTGTTGAACGTCAGGATATACTGGTAGGTTTTCAGAGGCTTCATTGGGGGTTCCTCGGGCTTTCCAGGCCGGTCTGCCACAGCTAGCGGTGGAGCGAGAGGCTTGAGTGGCTTAATGGTGATGCTGGGAACGTAGGATTTGGCTACCAGGCGGATCTTGAAGCGAGTTGAAGCGACCTTGTTCTCGGGCTTGGATATAATGTGTCGGCAGACGGTGCATCGCTTCGATCGCTTCGTCCGCAATATGCGTTGCAGAGGCCTGAGTTCATCCAGGAAGCGCACCACGGGATCTTGCTGACCCAGACGCTGTTCCATTGATGCCGTCTCCTCCCATCCGCCACTCATGAGTTTCTTGATCGCAGCAGACTCGTCAAGCTGTGCCAGCTTCAGCCCGTCGTTAGTATTGAGTGCCTCAGGCATAACATTTGGAATCCCCTGCTGCATGGCTCCCTTGCCCCGACCATGAGTGTATAGCGACATGATTCGCGTGAGGGCTACCGGCGATTGCAGGCCCATGCTGTCACTTCCAAGTGATAGTCCCCCCATCGCTGAACTAGCGTCTGAGAGCTGGGTCTGGTAAAAGTTTTTCAGTTGCGCAAACTGTAGCTCCGAGTCCATGAGCTCATCGGGGAGCGGCGGCTCAGAGGGGTTCTCTTTGCGTCTGTCCCTCACATCTCTGTAGGTAATTCTTGGCTGTCCTCCGTTCTTGAGCTTCGCGAGCTGTGCCGGCACTCCACTTGACCGCTCCAACTCGATTCCGATCTCGCTCGAGGACCACGTACAGTATTGGCAGAAGAGAGCGTAGGGTCCCTGGTGGGTTTGGCTTTCGGGGCTGAGAAGGCTCGATTCGTGCTGGCTTTGCACCTCGCCGACTTGCGCGGGGCCGGCGCAGATTGGGCACTGGAAGCAGGGTCGGGTGCATCTTGAAAGGCATCAGCTTGGTGCACCTTGGGGGGGAGCATTCGGGTCCTAGTCACCTATTGCCATCGCTCCTAAGATTACTACTCGGCACCTCAAAGAGACAGTGAGGGCAGAAGTAGGTGACAATCTCCTCGCTGACACATCTCGGACACCGAATCTGGTGGCAGTCCTCACAGTAAAGGAGGTACTCGAGGGGGTAAAGGCTGTAGTTGGAACGTGGATCGCGGGGGTCAAAGGTACGTTCGTCGTTGCCCGGGTCGACGTCTGCGGATCGCAACCGATGGCCTGGCTCTATGATGGTTTGGTCGGAGCAGGGACATTGTATGTAGGTGTAGGGGATCGATTGTGCCATGTTGGCGCTACATCTCGTTTAGATTCGTTGACGCGTCTGCTGGATCTTTGTGGTGCTTTGAAGGGAAATATTCGGTGAGCACGGATTGACCGAGGTATCTGCTCCCACAATCCCACAATAACGGGGGTACTGCTGGTAGGCCGAGCTGGTGGGCTGCTCCTTCTCACCAAAACCCCGCGAACCAGCATGCTGAGCTGTACAGTACTCCGTACAATGGCTTTGTCAGCTACCTGGGCTTATTTAGTTACGAAATCACACGTTGAAACATTTCCAAGCTTCAATACAAATAACTTCACCCATCACCTGCTATCGACAATTGAGTTCTGCGCTTCCGACCGATGATAAGCGACTTCCTTTACTACCCTGAAGGTTTGTTGATTTTACTCCGAATGGGTGTGCGACTTGTGACTACTTGATGCACTATTCAAGTACATTGATGATTAGCTCGTGACATGCGCAAGAACCTTTGCATCACCAGTTTGTACGTCCAAAGAGTGGTGGTGGTACACTGCACTGGACGGCGACAAAGGCTTGTGATCGTAACCAGGTGGCTACCTACGTTCCAAACCTTGAGGAGAGTTGTCGACGGCTTCGGCCGAAAGCCAGCAACGGACCTAAAGCAGCTTGGATCTGCAATAACGCAGCTGAATAGGTAGGTATCTTGCACCAGGGCCCCAAATGCTTCTGCCGATTGAATACACGTCATAAGACAAACAGGACGAATGCTACGCACGTCAGTTGCATAGAGACCTGCATGTCTCAACCATATGAGGGAGGGACAGACAGATGAGTGACGAACAAACACCCGTTGATCAGGTAGCAGGAGCAGAAGGAAACAATGCGACTTCGTCATGGCTCATTTCCCCGGACATTGCAGAAAGCCATGATCGGGGTGATCGACCCTGACTGGACGGCTTGCAGGGGTGACGCGCCCGACACCGGAAGCAGCAAACAAAGCAAACGTGTTGGGCGCACGTTGACTGTGGAAAGCTGACCGTGGTATATGTAGGCAATCATCAAACAATGCATGAGCTTGCAGAGGATTATGAGTCAAGACCTAGACAGCGGTGCAGACAAACAACGGCTTCGTCCAGGTTTTCAGACAATTCAAAAAAAATGTCTTGAGAGGCCCGAAAGCCCCGGCTTGTGGGCGGCAAGGGACGAAAAGCGAGTCAGGATGGAGTCCTACGTAGGAGCACAAATCGAGGGTATTGTGCCCTGATCGGAGCCAAGACGGAGTCGACGATGTAATAATCAGCGACCAGGAGTGATGGTGGTGGTCAAAATCGCCGTTCATGCCTTTGCTGCATATCTGGGTACGCAATGAGCAGTCAATTTCTTCCAAGAGAAGCCAGCGATGAGATGGGGGGGAGCAATAAGCCGCCTACCGCCGCTTACCGCAAAGAGGCATGCTTTTCAGCTCCTAAAGAGCACTTTGCTGTGCCGTGTGTGGGGATCCCAGTCTTTGGATCTGGGCCTCATCTTAAATAGCGCCCACAATGACCTCAACGAGCCAGACTGGTGGGAGGGCGCCCGATGGTGCCGCGCTGGATGCATCTACGAATAATGGGTAGGGCCTCGGTGCCTGCGTCTTCAATCAAGCAGTACGGAGAAAGCGTCTAGATCTACAGAGGCTCAAAAGGTTCGGAGCAGCACAAAGCAAAGGGGACGGACTATTGACCACACACCGCTCAGCCCATTCCTCAGCTGCATACTGCATGCTGCATACTGCATACGCTCAAAAAGAGCTGAGAGTTGTTCGAATCGAATCGATTGATATCGTGCTAAAGCTAAGCTGCAGGGATTTATCGCGCCATGCTGTAACCTCACAACTTACAGCCTCCACATACTGGCGCCAAGACATGGCTTGAGGTTACTCTATCTCGAGACCTGCATTGGTTGTACCACGATTGTGAGCTAGGAAAAGCAAGCCCGAGCTTGTAATCCTCTCGAAGTCCTTTTTTCATATCTTTTCTTTGATTGATTCTCTCTCTCGTTATCCTCAGCTTCTTCCGCTATTATTATTTCGTTAATTTTTTCCCCCTCTTCATATTCTGCGCAGGTCGCTGGTTGCGTCTATGTATAATTACTGAAACCGTCACTACTTTGCACCTTTCGGCCGCAACAACATTCCAGTCTGATGCAGCTAGTCCCGAAAATGCCGTATTGGACTTTCTCATGGTAGTACGGCGACTTTTGTCGACCCCGAAAATACGACAGTGATAGGCAGCTCTTGACTGTCGTTAACCATTAATCGGTTGCTCAAACAAGGGACACAACATCCCCCGAGCTTCTTTGTGTTCCCTCACCTGAACCTTGTGCCTCTCGCCCCCGGGCGACGAACTCTAACAGTTTTTCACGCCAAGCAGCTCCGGCTTTTTTCGGTCAATTGGAGAAGCTTATAATACAATACTATATTCCTTCCCTGAAGAAGGATATTTTTTCTCCCTCCCCCTCTCCGGTCCAGGGCTTAGAAAATGGCAAGGTCAGGGACTGCCATGGAGGCAAGGGGACTGGTTGCATTTGTGGATGGAGGCGTTGGTCACGAAAATTCTTTGAAAAAATGGGATGGTGCTGCGCGAACCTGCTACGAGTGGGATGCTTTGCGACGGGTATGTCCTCATGTCATTCAATGTTCAATGCTCCATGTGCTAACTAATACCTCCTAGAACTCTGAGCTCTGGTTTCGAGACGGAAACTGTTTGGTTTATTTATACGCCAAAGGCCAATCAGGGCGAGGGCCGTCTTTCAATGTCCCGCTGCATCAACTCCTCCGGAGCAAATGCTATCCACTCATCAAGCAATTTTTGCATACTAATCAAGCATGGCCGCGTACGCCGGAGAACATTGACAGGTGGTGTCGAGCGAACGGAACAGGAGCAGTCGAGATTTACATACCTCCAGTGTCCCATGATGACCAGGACGGAAATCTACGTCACCACATGGCCGTCAGGAATTTCTTTGCTTGGGTTTTCCGAAGGTCACTTGTCGGCCAGCATCTAGGAAGGGAGCTCGTGGCACTCTCGCATAGCATGCATGAGTACCGATCCGAGGGCAGCAATAATCTCCAAGACATGATGGAGTACTTGGATGAAGAAGGCTACCTCGACATTGCCAACCATCCTGATCACGCATTGGCAATGTTATTTATGGCTGAGAATCTGCGCATGAGGGATCTGTACATCAGAGCCTTTGCCCACTGCGTTGGTATGCATGACCAACTCTTTGCCAGTTCTGAGTATAATGTACGTATAAGTAATCTCGAGGCTTCAACTACTTGCTAACATGGCTTAGGACATAAGCTTCCAATCCAAGAAACTCATCCGCAAAGCACGATGGGACATGGAAACTCGTCTCAGCTCTGCTACGGACATGCTCAAGGCGTTTCTAGACGATGAGCTCTCGGAGGCGCACCTGGGCATCCCTCCTTCGGCCCGGGCTCACCTGGAACGATTCCGAAGCTTTCTTCTCTCCTTTTACGCATCCCGGATGGGGTACTATCCCCCAGGAGCTTTTGACCCCAGCCTCCTACGTACTATGCGCCAAGAGTTTGAGGCCCTCTACGACCTGCTCGTTGACGACGGGTATACGACTTCCGAAATCATGCCGACTGTAGCAGTAGGTGGCATGTGTACTATTCAGCTCATTCACGCTTTCGACGAAAGTCAAAGCTACAAGACCTTGGAACACCCATTGCCTCTATTGCCAAAATACGAGCCGAGCGGGGGCTCACGCTTCCTGCCGTGGCGTTCCCGCAGCACAAGGATTAAGCCAAGCGAGCGTCTGCTTGCTCATACTTCTCTTATCAAAGCCTCAAACTGGAAAGATGCAATTTTTAACAATGAGTTGGTAAAGGCCTATCGTGACTTTGAGGAGGAGACCATCTTGGGTGCGAATAAAGCCGACAAACAAGAGAAGGTTTCTTTGGTCGATGGGCGCAAAGTCCGTTGGATATTAATCTACGCCACCTACCAGGTTTTGCGTAGTGTTACCGACGTGGCACCAGAGGTATGTGACGCCGAAGAGGCGTCTTATCCCGTTGTTGCTTCGACTCAGGACCTGCCTCCTTGGGACGAGACGGTTGCACAGGATAGCTTGGTCCCGAGCCTTGGCGAGAGCGTCGAACCGGCGCCTTCAGTCTACTGGGGAGATTCATCGCCGGATGCAACACCGGTGCCTGGCAGGATCGAGATTAAACCCGATATCGACTACTTCGCCATTACCCACCGCGAGCCTTGCGAGCTGAGTAGGAGGAAGTCGTCCTGCATCGCCTCGTCCAGTAGCACGTCGTCGACGCCAACTCGATCGAGCTCAGTCTCGCATTCCCTCAGCCGCAGATCTACGCTTAGACGATCGATGCATGTGTTCAAGACGGCAAGTGCGTCGCCTTCATCTTCGGTCCCCCCATCGCCCATCAAACCAACCTACCATGAGATCGTCGTCCATGGGTATGGCAATGGCACCAACAAGGTTCATATTGATCAGAGCCCTCGAGAATCTGACTTTGGGGTGACGAGGACTTCCAGCATGCTGACTACCGACACAAGAGTGCAAGACAGCGCTGAGCTGTCCAGCCAGGGGAGTATGGACAGTGGCGAGACCATTGACACTATGCAAATGCCTGAAACTCCAGGCACTCCGGATACACCGTTCAGTGATCTAGAGCTGAGCTTGGGGCAAGAAATTAAGCCTGGAAGCATCAAGAAGCGCAAAGTAGTTTCCATGCTTATAACCCCAGTCAGGGCCAACTCCCTCAAAGCCAAGGGGAGCATCCGGCGCCCTATGAGCAACATCTTTACCGGCGGAAACTTTCCACATTCTCACTCTCACGACGGAGTTCTCGCGCAGCACAAGAAAAACTTTGACTCCGGGCCGCCATCTCCTCGTTATCGGTATAGCATGTTTGGCGCTGAGACGAAGCGCAACTACACACATCCTTCACCCCCTGAACCCATCATCGAGGATGACTGGGCCACGCTGCAAGCTTTCATGGACGGCACCTGCCAGTCGAAGCAAGCTTGGGAGCAGTATGCCGACCTGGGAGGTCTCACCGAGATGGCAAAATGAGTCTTCTCAATCATTTTACACTATACGATTGAACGTACACGACGCACAACGCGGCCCAAAAGTTTTCATCATTTTTCGATTTTATCTTAGGGATTTGATATCCTCTCACTCTCTTCATCTAGATACCCGGACTTTATTCCGTCTTTCGTTATCTCAGCAGAGCGGGTTTCTTGTTTTTACCTACTCATATGCTGTTTTCATCTTCATGTTGATAGAACTGCCCGCAGAGCGAGCCAATCTTTTCATAGAAACTGAGCATTTACGATGAAGAATTTCCACTTCTTGCCCAACAGATCGGGTGGCATGTCCAACGTGAACTCATTACTCATTATACAACATCTGCTAATTCTCAGCCAGGGTATTGAAACAATGAGACAACAAAACGTCTATAGCATTTCCATCATATGTCGTTTCTGATATTCATTACTGCAACGAAAAGCCCCCTTTTCTTTTTTTGTACACGCCGGAGTTGGTTTGTACACGCATGTCTTACTCCTTCTTGACGCGTTTAGGCCCAGCGAGACCATCCAGGATCTCGCTGCCCATGCTGCAGATCATATACGTGGAGCCGACGAGCCAAGCACCGCTGAGTTTAGCTAGTTAGCAATGGAAAACAGGAGGTTTGCAATGAATGAGCAGCGAATTTTGACTTACTTGGGGATGATCCAGAGGAGAACAAGGTCGAATGGGGCGTTGTGGCCAATGTTGGCGAAATCGCTAAAGTATTCGTGCGCCCCTAATTCATCATCAGCCCAATCTTCTTTTCTTTTTCCATGTCTCCCTATAAAAGAAGCCCCCTTAAAAAAAAAAAAAAAGGTACTGGGATAATAAAACTCACAGTACAAAACAGTCTTGCTCAGCGTCATGACAGCGGCGCTAAACCCGACAAGCAACGCCAGCGCCCCCTCCCTCCCCGCGACAAACTTCCTCCTCCCGAAGCCCTTGCTGGCCGTGACGACCCTGCAGCGCCACCAGATGGCCAGGTAGGCGAGGTACATGACCGTCTCGACGACGTTGAGGCTGCCCTGCGCAGAGGTGAACCCGGACCTCGCCTCGTAGGCGGGCGCGCCGTAGACGAAGTCGACCTCGCCGTAGAGCTTGTAGGGGACCCAGAGGGGCCAGTGCCAGGATCCGCCCGGCATGGTGAGGGGGCGGCCGGGGACGTAGATTGTGTCCCAGATTACGAGGGGGAGGGATATGGTCATCCAGAGGAGGGTGAGGGCTGTGGGAGCGTGGCGGAAGGAGTTCGATTTGCTGCTGGTGCTGCTGCTGGTGCCGGTGCCTCGCTTGACGGTGCTGCTGCGGGGGGAGGGTTTCGGCGATGGTCTGGAGGAGGATGATGGGGCTGGGGAGTCCATTCGGGACGAGGCTCGTGTGGTTACCATCTTGGTGGAGGGTGAATTGTTGTTATTGCTTAAGAAGAAGAAAGAGAGTAGTAGGTAGTAGTAGGAGGAAGAAGAAAAAGGTGGTGATGTGCCCTTGTTGGAGAAATCGTACGTCAAACCAAGGTATCGTGTCAACAATTTTGAAATCACGCTCATAGGTAGGTAAATCGTGACCAGGTCAAGCAAGGTTCCCACTTGCAGTAATAGTAAAAGTAACTAGAGAAGAAGAAGAAAGGAAAAGAAAAAAAATTGAACCCCTGAGAACAAAAGGTCTTTGTCAATTGGTTCAGAAAAAAAAGAGCTTGTTTCTGCCCACTGAACCTCACAATGCTTGGTTGGTTACTGCCGTTTGTGGCGACAACACACCAACTCCCCCTCCTCCCCCTCCCACACCACACAACATCCCCGTTGGAAAATCTGGGGGGCTTGTGAGGCGTTGGCGCCGCGGGTGGCTTGAACTTGCCGAGGGTTTTTTTGCGTGTGTGAGTAACTGCGTAGGGTAGGTAGTTGGTAGATTTCGGAGATTTGGAAACGATGTGATGGGTGAGTGGATGCCTCTCTCTACCTTGAGCATTTGATGGAGGGGGAAAAAAAGAGACTTGGGCTGGATTCTTTTCTCCAATGTTGATTTTTTTATTTAGGTAGGGGTGGTTATTTGAAATATGTTGGATACAGAATGCTACATGATTTCTAAATCTCATCACTATTCTGATTTTTTCATATTATTTCATTTTTGCACTCTTCTCTTACGTAAAATACTACGACTTGTCTTCCTACTTGGACGCAGAGCCAAACGTCTCGCCGCCGCTCTCGAGATATTCAACCTCATCCTGCGTCGGCTCCCTCCCCAGCGCCCGGTTCCGGTGCGGGTACCGTCCAAACCTCTTGATGATGTCGTAGTGCTTCATCTCAAACTCGATGCTCCGCGCGACAAACATCCTCGCCGCCTCGGGGTTTGCCTTGACCACGGCGGCAGCCCTCATCTCCAAGTCTCCTCCCTCTGCTCCCCCTACACCTTGGCCGCTGCTGTTAATCAGATGATCCACGTCGGCCGCCATGCGCCCGTACTGGATGACGGCCAGGTCGTGCAGCTCGGGCGACTCGGAGTGCATGAGCGGGAGGTAGAACCAGGACCGCCGGCCAAACTGCCAGCGGATCTCGGGCGCCCCGTCGGGCACGTTGTGCTGCTGTATCGCCCTGAGCGCGACCCCTTGCGCCAGCGGGTCGAAGGAGGTGAAGGCGAGCGAGGCCGCGTCGCCGCGGTGGCAGTTGCGCGGGACCTGGTCTAGGAGGAGGACGAGGCTCACCCAGTCCGAGGGGGATTGGGGGGCGGCCGCCTCGATGATTTGGGCGCTGGTGGTTATGTTTGCGGCGAGGATGGCGTCTAGGGTTGGGCCGAAGCGGGTTCTGGTTGACCGGTTTCGGGTTAGACGAGAGGAAGTGCCTACTTTGTTTTTCCTATGTGATGGTGGTGTGCGGTGTAATGGGGAGTGTGTGTGTGTGTGTGTGATGAGAGAGTGTGAGGGTGACCAACTTACACGCACTGAGCGTCGAATTCCTCGTTGCTGTAGAACCATCTCATCATGGTCTCCTTCTTTGGTATGATGAGCTCATCCTCCGTCTTGCATCCCTCGAACCAAAAGTCGTGCAGCTCCTGTAGCAAGGCTGGGTTCAGCTTCTCCTTGAGATGTGCCATGGCCGACGTTGAATACGGCGAAACTAGCTGATTCTGCAAGTGATGATGATGCTTCAATAATGCAAGCGTGGGCCTGCTGCTGCTCCTCGGTAGTAAAGATAGAGATCTAGACGGCAGCGAGAGCGTCCGGGAACTCAACGAGGATAATCTGCAAGGTTTTAATAGTGAGTTTTATCTAATCTGGCATGGTCAATTCGAATGGCCGTCGCTCACCTGAGGGGCGCACGCCCGATGATCCTACGGTTTGATATGGGTGTCAGTCGCAAGTGCATACTCGAGGGGTGTCGGTTGAAAAGGGCGTTTCTCGCAATCTTCTTATATCGTTTCTGGAGTGGCGGTAAATTACTAATTTACGGCGGAGTGAATCAAGATATGATGTATGTAGTTGTCTAGTTGTCTAGTTGTCGGAAGAGTCCGAGTTGCGGAGTTGTTGTCCATGTCCGCCGTTGGATGGAGTCCGCGACTTGACTAACATCTGCTAGTGCCCGTTGCCCAAGGCTGACTTTAATACAAGGCGGACATACAAGTACGGAGTACATACAAAGGACTTAACCTCATGGCCTTTTAAACGGTTTTAAATCAATATGCTTCAAGGACGGGCGGCCGCGTTTTCCTTTGTGATTTATTAGTCCTTTTGAACGCACGTGCCTTTATAAAAAATCCTGTACATCTACAAACAGCTGATACAAGAACCACCTCCATTCTAGAGGATTTCATCTACATGAAATATCTGAGCAGCGTGCTAAGTTATCGGCAGCAGCAGCCTTATGGGCACCGCTATGCAAAACTCCTGCACGAGCCAGTACCCCTGAATCAACCACAGCATCGAGTATCCTGCGCCCGAGAGCTCTTCGGCCCGCTCCCCAGATAGCGTCCAGTCGGCAGCTTCATCAAAACACCTCGAGACGATGCCTTCATACGATGACAGAGCCATGCGGGCCGCAATCCTGGACAGGCAAGCTGGGAACGATAGAGCGAACACGAGCCATGATAGGATGAGTATTGTATAGCGAAGTCTTTGGATGGCATCTGGAACAGTGTAGTACGCCCACAGAACCATACCTCTACCACCCCCAGAATCAGTCAGTTTAATGCTCGGACGCAATTTCTCATCAAATAAGTGTAAGCAGTTGATAACTCACGAGCAGAGAGCCGCGACGAACGGGTTCATCAACCCCAGCGCCTTGGAATGCCTGAGCTCAGCCATTGCATATCTCATCTCGTCCAGGGCTGCCACCAACCCGGACCTGTTGGACGCCAACGACCAGTACTCGCCGTCGGATTCATTGGTCTGCGTCTTGGCCATATCGATGACGTCATGGAAGCATGAGGGCTTGTTGTTGTCTTCGAGCACCTTTGTCGACGCCATGCGTGTCTGGTGAGATGTGGTGGATTTGGCGAGGTTGACGTCCTCTGGCTCGACGAGACGGTGCAGATGGTAGTCGTAAGCCAGGATGTAGGTCAGGGCATGTCTTCGTGCTCTGTCAAACGACACCCACGCCCGGCCATGATCACTGGTTCTGCGATACATTTTTTTCCTTTTTTGTTTCGTTGATCAATGTATCACCGCGGTATTGGATTTTGTTTTAGAAAAAGGAGAGGGGAGAAAGAAAAGAAAGAAAGAAAAGGTTTCGAAGCGTCTTTCCTTTAAACTTTCCTTGAAACAGCACCGGAGAAAGAGAGCAGAGAGGAAAAGGAAGGCAAGCTAACAATAGAGTCACGTCGACGCTTCAATATAAAGGTCTGGAATCAACGGAATGGAGAACCCGTAGTTGTAAGCGCGCAGGATGCTAATGTGAGCTGTCGGAAACTTAGACAAGCACGCCGATGGGTTCAACAACGCGGGGGTGCCAGAAATTTCGACAAACGCGTCTGAACGTTTGACAGCCCGTAGTCCTATTCCGGAAGGCGGTAAAGACTGGCGATAAGTAGAAGGAGATAACTAAGGGAGCTTGACGAGTTGAAGGCATCATAGATATCATAAAAAGCCGCCGTCACCGCCTCGAGCAACGCGCAAAGGCTCCCTTCGTCGTCAGGGCGGCCGTTGCATAATCAACAGCTTCAAAAATTAATCTTGTTCTTATAACGCGACCTCTTGCTTAAATTTAGCTGAGATCTCTTCCGAAATAGGACTACAGCCTGTCGAAATTCTATACGCGCTTGTCGGAATTCCGGCACCAACGTGAGGATGGTTTGCAGCGGATAGACGGCAAGGCTGCTTGGCCGTAAGACGAGCGTTTTTTTCAATATCTCCGCCCCCGCCTACGATATCGCAAGGCATCACTTTTTGAGGACAATATTATTGGTTAGACCCCTGCTCGGGTGTGAAAGTGATGCCTTACCACCTCCAAAAGGATAGGAATCGAGGCTCCATGTATGCATTTTTGCTACCCTATACTCGCTCGGAATTTGCCCATGATGTGAGCGCAGCAGTTCGATATTAAGAGACATTCGGCAGAAACGAACCTACAAGTAAGCCTATATTCATACACGGATTACCGAAATCGCCAACTGCCGAAGTTGCATTTTCGTGATGGCGGGGCCAAGTTCAAGGTGTGATCATGCAACACTGAGGCGTAAGCTCCAGCTGAGATTCTTTTCACTGGTCAACATACGAGAATATAAGGTATTTGTCATCTTCACTGCAACTATGCCGTGGACATGTCAGTTTAGAAAGGAATTCAATTTGTAGTGATCCTATCTACCAGTACATATTGGAACGAAACATTGCTTGCAAAAGAAAAAAACTTCCATGCCTATTGTGCTATCAAACACTGCCATATACATACGGCGGTTGCACACTACATCGCAGCGCTTAGATAAATCCAAATGCTGCTATAAATCGATCGTAAATAATCCTGCTGGAAGTTTGCAGTCTACGCATTAGTTAGATCTCAACGATTAAGGTGTCATACTTGAGGGAATGACGTGATGTTCAGCAGCCACATAGCAACCATACAAAGGATACTTGGATTCTATACTCCCTGTTGAAATCCATCCAATAAGATATGAAATCATCTGAGCTATCATCTATCGCTACATCGCACATTGCAGTGTACAAGTAGAGGTTCATTATGATGATGATGTAATTTCCGAGACTTCCCCCCTTCGAGCGAAACGTCTCTTACTTAGCTCACCCCAATATCCCCCTCCTCATCATATTCATGCGAAAAAAGAAAAAGTCTACCATCACAGGCGCCAACCTCGGAAAGCAAGCCATCTCCATAATCCGAGCTCCAACCGTCTCCTCCTCCTCCCAATGCTTTCCTCCAGCAATACGGCCCCGTTGGGGAGTCGCCCAGAGTGGCTCAATCCGTTGCCGCATCTTGCCGCATCTTTCTGGGAGAAAATCTAGCCGTCGCCAAATGAAGAAAGAATTGCAAGAAACGTTGCGCGATGCTGTCTTGAAGATGGGGATGAGAAGAATATGCGAGAACTCAGGGTAGCGATCGCCGTATTTCGATCTGAAAAGGAAGGCAGACTGACAAGCCCCCCTCCCCCTCTTCCCTCACTGAGAGGTTCCAAGATTCAGAGCCAGGGAGAAGTCTTTTTTGCCGAAATGCATCGAGTTTTATCTCAGCTGGCTGCGGATCGCGAGCAAAGGCTGGGTTGAGTGTTGGCTCTTTGACAGAAGCTTGCCCTGTATTGTGGGACCACCTGATACGCGCGCCGTATATCGAAACATTTCAAGTTCGGCGAAACTTCCTTGGCCCTGCAGCTTCACTCGAAACTGCCAACGGGGGGCCATATTATCGTCGCCTTGCACCGAGGTTCTGCCCGGGATCAAGGTTCTTTGAATTGGCGGCCGCCGGGAGCCAAGTGTGGCTCCGAGACATGTGATCTTCGAACCCATTCCCCCGCAACTTGCCTTGCTAATAAGCTTCATTCTTATGTTTGTTGCAGTATGTATGCTTATGAGGTCCATGTCAATAGCCTATACGCGGCTTCCAGTGTTGGTCGGTGCTTGCATCGTCTGGGGAAATGTCGATTGGCGCCTCCGGATCCATCCTTTCTTGGGTTCCCAAGTCGAACATCCTATGTCGCCTACAAGCTTGGTGTCAGCCTTTTCTGCGAGCCTCGAATATTGTGACTATAATTTTTTTTCCTGTTTGGACTACGGAGTACTGATCGACGCATTCTCAAGCCACAATATCAATATCGGCCCTTAGTACGTTGCAGTGTTCCTGTGGGCGAGCGGATAACAGCGGACGGCCGTTAGTTAGCCTTGTCAGTCGAGCAAGATCGGCGCTCGTCCTGGACGTGGGAAGCTCCGAGGAGGTCACTCGTTGGAGGGGGGGGAAACTGATCGCCCTTTTTAATCTTTGAGCTTACTGGCGAGGATACGAGCTTCCTCCGTGGTGACCTGCAGCTTTGATCCTTGACAGCCTGGGGTATTATCGGGGACACTAGGGAGTAGCCTTCACGACTACATACCTGCGCGAGAAGGCTCCGTACGTAGGCCGGCCTCGAGGAGAACGCGTCCTTGTACAATGACTACCTACTTGTAGGGCAGGTGCTGGATACGGAAATGTTGTTGACGGGTCGGTTGGAGCATCCAGCTAGCATGCCAAGTTGAGCATGATGGTGACGATCGCGATGGCTTCCCATGGCAGCTCAAGGTTATAGATGTTGCGCTCAAGCGACATGTAGCATCGCACCAAAACCACGTCGGCGCCTCCTCGGTCGGTCGCCTTGAAAATCTCGACATTTGAGAAGTGCGGATTTCAGAATTCGATCACGATGGACATGGAGTTTTTGGCAGAGCGCCCGTCTGTTACGTACAGACTGAAGCGAACCTACTGCTCACCACCCCAGTCTAGGTCTGTACTACCTGCGTTCTCTTCTCTTCGCTTCAACCCCCCGCACGGCACAGCAAGGGCAAGGGACAAGGGAACGGCCAATCTATTTTCTACTACAACTCTTGACCTGACAGGTAGTACCTACAAGCCTCTCTCTCCCGGAATCACCGGCCGGTGCTAGATCTGGTGGAGTAAGCAACGAGTCATTCTCCGGGGAAGGAGAATATTGGCCTTGCCCTGGTCTTCTGAAGCCATCGTAGGGAGTATAGGCATCGTTGACAATTTCCCAGCATTTCACTATCCCATGCCTTGCACGCCGGACATTTGAAAAGTAACATGGTGCGCGCTCCTTGTCCTTGGCCCCGCGCACTCGGATCAAATATTCGGCGGATATAAAGACAGATACACCAGGTGTGTGTGCCTTGGCGGGGGAGGCTGATGCACCGCTACGTTACTACTGCGAACCCCTCGACCTTCCTGTTCCTATCACCCCGCTGCTCGGCTAGAGTAGGTCAAGGGGAGGGGGGGGATATTTCGAACCGCGTCTGGCGGGATTTAGCTGCGCCGGTAGTGAGGCCCTTTGCGGCAGTTGGGGTATTAGTTGGTGGTCAGGCCCCATCCATACAACCATGTACATTCCCAGTTTGAGGCTCGGGAATCGCTGCGCTAGCCATGATATGTTCTGCTCTTTACGGACATTTCTGGCTTTTTTGCAGCTCGACTGACTTGCTGCCATTATTTGCAGCGATCGTCCTATAGTCACACAGATCTGGTGTGGCGCCCCTGTAAGGAAGCAGGGATGTTGGCGCCATTCTATTCCTGCTTTGTACTCCGTACTCCGGACTCCGTGTGGCGTCTGCGAATACATGTACAACATGCGTGTCTTGGCGGACAAGATTGCGATCTTCAAAACTTCCGTTTGAAGGGTATCGCATTGCCGCGGCTTCAGGGCTCTGGAACAAGAGCGCGTTTCAATCAATCTCGCAGCCTATCCGCGTCGCGGATGCTTCCCACAAATTAGCATTTACACCACTAAAAAAAGAATCAAAAAAAGAATCGAAACGATGAAAAAAAAGAAGAAACCAAGGGGAAATAAGGGACAAGCCAATTGGTGCTCCATCGTGTCACATCTTTTCTCCCGATAGCGAGGAGGAAGTTGATATGCTACATCACGCACCGGCCGACTTTGGCCGGAAGAGGAGGGTCTTCAAGGTGAAGAAATCGGATGGCATGATCCTTCTGCGGTGCCTCACACCTTGGCTTCTGATATGTTGCAATCAGTAATCTTGCATTCTTTCAAATCCAGTAGGTCGAAAGACATCAGCTGATGGGATAAAATTTTCGGCATGAGTTATGAGCCCGAGGTCAGCAAATGGCCACAGATCTTCCGACTCATTCCAACGCAAGGCGCAAGGCGCAGTCGTCATGTATTTTCGCCAAAAAGATGTCACGTTCAAAACCACGAGTAGCTGGTGACGCCGTTGGCGAGTCGTTGAGGCGGGGTTTCCATTCAGCCAGCCTCGCCAACGTTCTTTTTTTTATGGTTCCTCCCCCCACACTTCTCAAACCAAATAGGGCTTAGACCATCAATTCACAAGCCACAAGATTTGGGTCCCAGGAACACTTTTCCTCTTTTCTGCTGCTCACACACCACAAACGCACCACCACACCAACCACACCACCCAAATCTGGGGGTTTTTTCCCCTTCCCTCTCTAACTTGGCTGGTGCAGGTGCATGAAAGTCTGACCGAAAAGGCTATATATACAACCCTGGATGCTCCACCCACTTCTGCCGACTACTTACACAAAGAGGCAGGTGTATAGGGACGGTAAGGCGTGCCATTGGATGCGACCCCTGGCTAATATAGGAAAAAGGGACATGGGATGAAACCGAAACTCTGTTTCTGAACGCGCTGTTTCTGTTTCCATCTATGACGGTCTCCCCTGAAGGCGAAGTTGCTACGATTCATGGAAACCCCAGTGGTGGCGTTCTTCTTTTCTCTTCGCCTCTTCTTTTCCCCAGTGTGATGGAAAAAAGAAGAAGAAAAGAAAAAAGTTAAAAAGACGCCTGACATTGTTGGTAGCCAATGGCCATGACCGAGTTGCATTATCAAGTCATGCTCATTGCATCACCCAAGTCATGCTCATTGTCTGGTTGTTGGTTCCCTGAGCAAGGTTCAGCCTAGTCTCGACGCCCCTCCCTTTAAAGCAGGTACTCGAGGCTAACATGGGGCCTCCCTCGTCAAAGGGCTTCAGATGGGCCGAATAAGCTAAAGCTGTTAGTGTCAGGGTTGTTCGACGACCTCTCCCCCATCATGGAAGGTCAAAGGGCAACACTTGTCAGAAGCGGACTCTCGACTGACAACCATCGAGGCGGGGTTAGTCGGCCAATTTGCCCCAAGCTAGTTTTCTTCGAGGTTCCGCTTTGCGTTGCAACGCTGTCATGCTTCCCATGAGTCAAGGAGAATTTTTGGGGTATAACCGGGGGAGAATCAAGCTCATCCAAGCGCATGACATGGTAGCATGGGCTTATCTGTCACGGTAGCAATATCTCGGTTCTTGAGGGTATATGCCGGAGCCATTTCGAGGCGATGCTACCATGGAAAATATGGCTATAAAGAAGCCTCGCTTCTCCGGCTTCTTCAATGCCTTCTTTTTTCCTCCTTTCTTCTCATCTCATCAAGCTCAGCTCTGGAAGCTAGTCCAATCCTTTCTTTGTTTTTTTATACATTCCCTCTTTTGCCTGCAGCTTCTTTTGCTGGCTAACGATCCTTCATTTCAACATGCGTTCTTTCGCTTTTGTTGCGGCCCTCGCTGGCCTCGCCTCTGCCGCTCCCTTGGCTCATCTTGGTGCCATCCACAAGCGCCAGCATAACCCCCAGAACAAGTATACCGTCGTCAAGGCTGGCGGTATCAACGATGTCATCATTGGAGAGGACAACCTGCTCAACGGTACCTACCATAACCACAAGTCCACGACCGTCAAGGCCCACCAGGTCCGCGAGCCCATCAAGGGGAACCTGCCCCTGAAGCTGGTCAACAACCTCGGTGGCGAGAACCTCAAGTGCTACATTTCCGGCACGGACTCTGACGGCAAGGTCGTCTTCCTCGGCAAGGATGCCAGCCTCATCTACCCCAGCTCCGGCGGCTCTTCCGAGCCCGTGCCCGTGTCCGAGCCCATCGGCATCGACATGCCTCCCAAGGGCGAGACCTTTGAGATCACCCTCCCCATTGCTTTCGAATCTGGCCGCGTCTACTTCTCCGAGGGCGATCTCTCCTTCTACATGGTCGCCACCGACAACGGCGGTGACGGTCTTGTCCAGCCTTCCATCAACAACCCTGCCGATCCCTCGGTCGAGCTCAACTGGGGCTTCGTCGAGCTCACCCTCACCAATGACGGCGTCGTCTGGGCCAACATCTCCTACGTCGACTTTGTCGGCATCATCATGTCCATGACGCTCAACGAGAAGGACGGCAAGACTCAGGAGGTCATTGGCCTCGGCGCCGACGGTGTCCAGGCTGTCTGCGACGGCCTCAAAGCCCAGGGCGACGGCGACGGCCGCCCCTGGGGCGCCATGTGCCTGACCCGCAAGGAGGGCGGCGCCCCCTTCCGCGTCGTCTCCCCCGAGGACTACGAGGCCATCGCCGGCGGCGGTTTCGAGGACTACTGGACCTCGTACGTCGACGAGGTCTGGGAGCTCTACAAGACCAAGCCCCTCACCATCAACACCCAGAACGACGGCGGCGAGGTCCAGTGCCGCGTCGAGGGCGATGAGCTCAAGTGCGACGGCGACAACCGCGGCTACGTCAAGCCCGACGCCATGGACATCTGGGGCTGCAACACCGGCCCCTTTGGCATCCTCGAGGGCGACAACGAGATCCACAAGGCCATCGTCCCCCGCCTCTGCGCCGCCTTCACCCGCCACACCCTCACCATCGAGGGCGGCGACTACCAGCCCGGCCCCGGCGCCGACACCTACTACAAGGACGATCCCACCAGCCACTACTCCAAGGTCATCAAGGGCCTCGAGGTTGACGGCAAGGGCTACACCTTTGCCTACGACGACGTCAACCCCGACTCGGCCCCCGATTCCGCCGGCCTCGTCTCCTCCGGCAACTTTGAGGACCTCACCTTTTACATCGGTGGCAAGCCTCAGTAAAGTTGCCGTCTCACATCTACCATCCCCTTCCGTTCCTGTCTGAGACGGGAAGAAAGGGAGCGGTGGAGCGATGTCTATTCGCTTTCGTTTTGAATAGCTTCGCGTCAATCTTTCTACATGTATATATTTTACCTGGGCTATCGTATATAGCTTCATTTGCATCTTCTGCCATTGTGTTATTGGCAGGAAACCAAACCCTGTTGTCTTTGTTTTTTTTTCTCTCTCTTTTAACTTTCATGGTATATATCACCACACATACTGCATGGAACATGAGGAGGGAAACTCATTCGGCATTGTATATATAAACTTTGGCCGGAATATGATGAACAGAAATGTACACTCGTTGATACGAATATGAAACTTGCATGACCAAACAAAAGAAATCCTCTCTTCTATTAGCCTCTTGTGAAAAGGAAAATCAAAATGATTGAATCGTCGTCTTTACACTGAGATGACTCGCAAACGATTTGAAGTTTCGATCGGGATGTGGCCTGCTGACTCAATGCACGTTTTTGACAGCTGCACAGTATAAGAATTTCAAAACTGAATTGAATTGACTTTTCAGCTGACGGCCCAAACGACTAATTTTTTTTTTACTCATTCCGGTAAGCTAAGAGAACTCGTACTGACAACTAAATGACTTTTTTTTTCTTTCATAACGACATCCTTCATAATAACATCATGGTGGTAAGCTAAAACCGTTTAAGCAATCTTGATGCACACCTTGCCCTGGTGCTGGCCAGACCACTGGTACTTGTACGCTTCGGCAAGCTGATCGAGGGTAAAGACCTTTTCGTCGATGACGGGCCTCAGGACCTTGAGGTTGGCCTCGATGGCCTGGCACATATCCTCCATCATGACGCGGTCGCCGACGAGGATTCCCCGGGCGGTGCACAGCTTGGAGAGGCAGTCGAGGAAGCTGGGCTGCTCCTTGGCGTCGCCGGCGACGAATCCGATGATGGAGATGACGCCGTCCATCTTTACGGCCTCGAGGCTCTGCTTCATCGAGGCCGGGCCGGCGACCTCGATGACGTGGTCGACGCCCAGTCCGCCCGTCAGCTCCTTGGCCTTGGATCCCCACTCGTGGGTCTCCTTGTAGTTGATGATGTGGTCGGCGCCGAGCTTCTCGAGGAGCTTGGCCTTGCTGGCCGACGACGTGGTGGCGACGACGCGGGCGCCGGCGGCCTTTGCGAACTGCACGGCCCAGACGCTGACGCCTCCCGTGCCCTGCGTCAGCACCCACTGGCCGGGGATGAGCTTCTTGTCCGAGACGCCGTAGAGGGCGTTCCACGCCGTGAGGGCCGCGCACGGCAGCGTCGCGCCCTCGAGGAAGCTCAGGCCCTCGGGCAGCTTCACCAGCCCGTTCTCGTCAAAGGCGCCGTACGAGCGGAGCACGCCGTCGATGGCGCCGCCTAGGCCAGAGGCCATGGCCGCCGGCGTGATGGGCCCGCCCAGGTGCTTCTGGTTGAAGAGCGTCACCACCTTGTCGCCGGGCTTGAAGCGCGTCACCTTGGACCCCGTGGCCACGACGACGCCGGAGCCGTCGGAGCCAGGGACGATGTCCTTCTTGGTGGGCCAGGGGTACTTGCCCTGGGGGATGATGAGGTCGCGGAACTGCTTGGTGTTAGTCTCCTGCCTTTGATCTTGAGGGGGTCCTGCGTTAAAATTAGACCGAGAGGGAATAGACCATACGTTGAGGGAAGCAGCGTGGACTGTGAACAAGTTAGTTGACTGTTCCTAGACACATATTCTCACCAAAGAGGAGAAAGCTTACGCTGGACGAGGACTTCGGTATCTCCGACCTGGGGGGTCGGGGCCTCAGTAAGCTTTAGGCTGTCGAAGCCATTTTGGCCAGTGACGATCCACTGCTTGATGGTCTTGGGGACGTTTTGAGCCATGTTGACTATCTTTTGCTTGCACTTGCTGAAGTGAAGTTGTGTATCGAGAGGGGTAAGATGGAGTTGTGCTCTGGCAGAAGCTAGATATCTGGATGGGAGAGGTAATTAGCTTCTGAGGGGTCGACGATGTGTGTATATATATACCAGGTGTCGTACTCAGATTGCACCGAGTTGCTTTGCTCTGGTAGAAGATGGATGGATGTGTGACGTCGCGATGAGCTGTTGATGAGGAGCTGAGGGGAAGACGAACTATATATGTCGGGTAAGCACTCAGGTTGCACGGAAGTCGTTCTGGTAGAAAAGATAGTCGGGGATGCGTGACGTGAAGATGAGCTGTCGATGAGGGAGCCGAGGAGGGACGACGAAGTATATATATCAGGCGGTACTCAGATTGCACGACCCATTATCGACGATCTTCTATCCGCGCAACTGCCACGGAACCCCGGATGTCATGTATATCTTATGTAACTTGTACAATTCTTGCTAAGCAACTCACCGACTCGACCACGTCAAACTCTAATAGAGTCCACATGCCGAAACGCCTTTTTTGCGGAGGCCTTTTTTTTCCTTTTCCCCCTCTCTTCTCTCTCCGTTTATTTGCCCCGTAACTCCTCGCTTTTCTCTCAAGAAACCCCCATTGACGTCAAGCGGGGATCCACGGCTAGAAATAACATGTGGCCATAACATTTGTTGATGGGCTCCGTACTCCGTGCTCCGATACTCCGTAGCCTTACCACACCCGTAAAGGGATACTCCGTACTACCGATCCCTCCCCCCGGGAGGAGGGGGAAAACCAATCTAATCACGTATTTAGGATAACAGCGGAACGTTGACATTTTTCTGCGTATACGGGGGAGGAAATGATCAACATGGTAAACACATGTTCGAATGGTCTGGGCCCTTTTGAATGTTTAGCAAAAGAAAAGAACAAGGTTTGCGTCGGATATGTTGAGATTTGGTGAACGTTTTGCTGCTTGGTTACTGGACGTCATTAGGCGGGGTTGGTGGGTGGTGGGGTTTGCGGTAGATAAGATAATAAACGTCTAAAAACAGGCTCTCTTTGTCAGCGACCCTAATACCCAGCATCCCCGTTGAAGCCAAAGATGTCCGAACAGCAATCGATAAGGGAAATCGACAAGTTATGCAACGTTGCGACGATGGATGCAACTAATGAGTTCTAACCTCAATATTCAACGCTGGGGAAACGTCCGAAAACGGCAATGAATCCCGCCCGTTTGGCGATGTGTCGACGGGAGCTTCAAGACGAGGACAGATAATCAGAGGCCTAAAAGAAAAGAAAATTCCAAAAAAAAAAATTCACATAAATCCACCAACACCAGATATTCCCCCTGGTAAAACCTGTGCATCTCAAAAAATTGTTCATGCAGAGCACAGCCCAAATGAACGACGACGGTCTGCAGCCCCCTCAGATAGCAGAACCCATATCTGCACCAATATCTGCACCGCCATCGCCTCGTCTCCCAGCGAGCCCCATGCCCGGCGGCAGTAGCAGTAAAAGCGGCATAGTCATATTCTCAGGCGGCAGCGCGGCCAACAGCCTCGTCGACGTCTTTGAGCACATACGCGGGGTCAACAGATGTGCCCTGAGCTATGTCATTCCCATATCCGACAATGGCGGGAGCACGAGTGAGATAATCCGCGTCTTTGGAGGTCCAGGTATGTTTATAGCTTTTCAAAATCCATTTTTTGTATGTATACACTGCAGTGCAAGTTTCGAACTCATCACGTTTTCGTTTGATAGGAATCGGCGATGTGCGATCACGTCTTGTTCGTCTCATCCCCCAATCCGCAAACTCAGAGACGACGGCTACGAGAAACCTCTTCAACCACCGTCTGCCCAAGGACGAGACGGCGAGGACGGAATGGTTCTCAATCGTCGAGGCGACTCACCCCCTGTGGGACGGCATCTCGTCGCCGAAGCGCGAGCTCATCCGGTCCATCCTCAACTCGTTCAACCTCGAGGTCGTCAAGCGGATGCGGCCGACGAGCCGGTTCGACTTTTCTGGCGCGAGCATCGGCAACCTGTTCCTCACGGGCGCGAGGCTCTTCACGGGGAGCTTCGAGGCGGGCATCTACCTCCTGAGCTCCATATGCGGGGTGCCCGAGGGCGTCGACGTGCTGCCCGCGCTCAACACAAACTTTGCCCACCACATCGCGGCCGGGCTGGAGGACGGCACCGTGATAACCGGCCAAAACGACATTTCGCACCCTAGCGTGCCGACGGCGGCGGTGGTGCCCGGGACGATGACGACGACGGCAACCAGCACGGGTACCTCTACTCCCGTCGTCCCTCCCCCGAGCGACACCGAGGACGACGACAGGGTCGAGGACGCGAACCTGCCCGGGAGCCTGCCCGCGCTGAGACGCCCGGCCATCGCCTTCTCCAAGGAGGAGGAGGAGGGCCTCCCGTGTCGCATCGACCGCGTCTGGTACATCAACCCGTACGGCCAGGAGATACGCATCCCGGCCAACCCGAGGGTCATGGAGGCGCTGCGCGGCGCCGGCACAGTCATTTACAGCATCGGCTCGCTCTTCACCTCGCTGATACCAAACCTGGTGCTCAAGGGCGTGGGGGACTCCATCTGCGGTCCCCACGTGCGCAACAAGATCCTCCTCCTCAACGGCACGACCGACCGCGAGACCGGCCCCGCGAGCAGGCCCTTTACCGGGCTCGACTTCGTCGCCGCCATCGCCAACGCCTGCGCCGAGTCCAGGGGCGTCGGGAGGCCGGCACAGGGCGAGTACTCGAGGTACGTCAGCCACGTCATCTACATCCAGGGCCCGGGCGCCCCCAAGGTCGACAGGCAGCGGTTCTTGAGCCTGGGCATCGACGCCACGAGGCTGTACGGGCCCAAGGGCGAGTCGGGCAGGGGAGGGAGGTACGACCATACGGCGCTGCGGCAGACGCTCGAGTCCATCATTGGCAGAAAGGACGCGAGCCAGGACAGGAGCAGACGAAACACCTTGGTCGGCTAGGATGGTAAAGAAGATTTCGATGTATTTGAAAACCAGCCTTTCTACGGAGTGCCCTGGCAAACCCCAGCGACACGTTTCGGTCAACCATCACCGAACCATGACAAGTACCATGAAAATCAGCAAAAATCCAGCATTAACCCAGAAAATCCGACATCGGGAGAGGAAAGCGATTCAGGTGAGAGTGAGACGCGGGTTCTGTCAGAGGTTGCTCTGCGACCGTGGAAGCTGCGACACGACGAGTATCACAAAACGTCGCACCCCCTGTGCCAAGGATAATACGGGGGGGCAAAAGGTGAAAGGGGGGTGTTCGACAAAACCTCAAAACCAGAGCGCATCCACTCATATTATTGATTTCTAAATCATCGCGAGGTAAAAATTCATAATTACTTTCTTTTAACATATTTTCATTCTTTAGCTCGCGGGCGAGCGTGGATGCTGGACATCTTTTTTACATAACACACACATACACACAAAAACCACATCCCTTTCTTCACCTCGTCCTACGCTCTTTACGCCATATACGATTCCTACCTTTTCAACAATAATCGAACCATAAGAAAAATTCGACGTTGCAGGGAAAAAAACAACAACAGAGTCTCAACACGAGAGAGAGAAAGGGGAAAGAAAAGAAAGATGGGCAACAACCTCTCCTCAACCTTCAGACCCGATACCTCGGGCGTAGTGCTCTCCCCCCAAGACCGCGACGCAACCATCATCGTCGGCGCCATCTGGGGAGCCTCCTCGTACGTCGTCATGATGCTCTGGAGCACCTGCACACTCATCGACCGCTGGAGGGGTCCTTACGACAAGTATCGCACCGGGCTGAGCAACGTCTTTGCGGCATTGGTGCTGTCGCTGGCTTGGCCGGCCGTGCTGGTGTATTTGAATGTCAATTTTTGAAGGGGGGATTGTGTAGGACGGATTGGATGCAAAGGAGAGGTTAGGGTAGGGGGTTGTCTTGACGGTGGATGAGGGGGATTGCTGTGAAACGATGGCGGCGGTGTTGAACTATAGGCGACAGTTTTTGTTTTAATTCATTAATACCAAGAGGGTGTCATTGGTAAAAAAAAAAAGAAAGAAAACTTGAATGACCTTGTTACATTTATTCAACATCATCTTCAAAATCGTACACTACATAATAAATCCCGGGGTATATAGACAAGTATAATTTCACATCACAAACACGAGGCAAACCGTTTTCTTCTTGTTCTTCTTTTTTTTTGCCTTAACTGCCAAACCCAATACTCCGACTACTCGTCTTAGCCTTCATGGGCATCATAGGAATCCCGCTCTCGAGATCCCTCTGCGAGCTCTCCTCCGACGGCGGCTCCCCCCACCCGTAGTCGTGCGGCCGCGAATTTGACCGGTTCAAGGGGGTCAGGTTGCCGCCGCCGCCGCCCGAGATGGATGCCTGCCTCTGCCTCTCGCTCTCGGAAATGACAATCTCCGTCTGCGTCATGATGCCGCCCCTGTTCTCGCCCACCACGATGGACCCGACCAGCGCCGCGCTGTCGTTCTGGCTGTCGCTGCTCCTGCTCCTGCGCCTGGAGGCGCCGAGGCGGGATCCGGACCAGCCACCTCGCTTATGAGACTTGCGCTGGTGCGTCGCCGAGGAGCCGTGGGCGATGCCGTTGGCGCCGCCGCCGGAGATGCTGACGCTCGGCCCTTGGTTGTTGTGCTCGATGTGGGAGGCCATGCCTGTGCCACGGCCTGTCGCGCCCGATTTTCGCGCCGAGGATATGGGAGGGAGGGACATGATGCGCTTCATGGCGGATTCGGCGATGTGGTCGAGGACGCTCTTGAAGTCGTCGAGGAAGATGGTGTCGGCGGCGCATTTAAAGACGAGCGCAAGCTATATAAAGAGAGCGAGAGAGAGAAAATGTTAGTCAATTTTACCACAATCTCCAGAGAAAGCTGCTGCTTCCTCCCCTCTCCCCCAATCACCTTCTTCTTACCCTCCAGTATGGGTTGATACCGCTCTGAGTCGAAACAACAACGGTAACGGCAACGTCGACGACGATGAAAACGATGGACATAAACATGGCGAGCAACATGGTTCCGAATCGCGGGCTCGTCTGGATGAGCCTCAGCAGCGTGTACTCGTAGTTCTGCTTGATGACGAGGACGAGCTTGACCGTCGTGAAGATCCACCACGGGTCGCGCATCAGCGGCTCCATGTACCGCGAGTACTTGAAGATACCCGACGGCCCTGCGTCGTTAAAGTAGGCAAAGTTGGCGTAGGCTTCGAGAGCCCAGTAGGGCTGCGCGGCGGCGAGGGACAAGATGAAGAAGCGGCTGCCCCAGCGGGGGAGGAAGGGCCTAATCTTCAGCCAGGCGACGACGTTGTGGAGGTTGTACGAGAGATATAAAGGGACCGCAGAGCCGCTGAGGATCCATCCCATTGCCGGCCCCTTGAAGAAGATGAAGAATCCATGGCATATCGCGAGGAATAGCTGTGCGTACCTTGTTTAGTTGGCGTTCGCTTCGATCCCACCCACCGGCGGCGGCAGCAGCATAAGCTCGGAATAAAAACTTACCTCGACGACAATCAACTTGTGCAGCAGCACGCGCGGCCGGTAGTTGCAGGCAAGTATGAGAATCAGTACGACGATTGCGCCAACGTTGAACCCTTGCGCCCAGCCCTCGACAATGGCGCCGTGCCGTGAGTAGTCGAGAGGGCCGTCGTCAGATGGCCCCAGATCACTCCTGGGGACCACCAACGGAGGGGCCATGGTCCCCAGGTTTTATCTTTGCCAGACAAAACAGTAGCAAGGTAGGGGGAGAGGGGAAGGAGGGGGGAGCGGAAACCAAGATGCGATAGAACCAGAGACGATGCCAATTGGTCGAGATGAGAGGTTTCTGTCTCTCGTGCAGTGAGAGAAATGTCTCGGGTGTTGGGTAGTACAGGCAGAAGAAGACTGTGCTCCGTAAGTAGTGGTAATATATATCGTAGTAGTAGTAGTAGTAGTCGCGTCAGTGAATCACACCACTTATCGCCATGGACCGATTATAAACTCAGGAAAAGGTGATGTACAAAGTGATAAATAAGTGATAAGATAAACAACCGGAAAAATATAAAAATATTACAGAGAAACCTTTCAAAGAAAAACCAAGGCCGTAATACACGGATCAAAGTCGCATGTAAGATTTAAAAAGAGAGAGAGAGAGAGAAGGAAGAGAATAATGATTGATAAAGCGGGTCAAAGGACGGTGATATAACCAAGTAACAGAAACAGGCACAAAAGACAGGCTCTCCGCCGATCGAAGTTCTGCACCCCTAGCTGACACGGCCCTTGGAGCAAGAACCCCCCCCAGAAACCAGACCGGGGAGCACCTGCCACGCCAACCAAAGCACCGGATCCCTGCCCTTTGTCTTTTTTTTTCCTTCGCCCGGGGTAAGTGGATGTTACGCTCTGCACGCCACACTTGCACAGCCCTAGGGGGGTTTCTCTTATGCACATCCTTTGCTCATCGGTGGGAATGACTGACTGCGTGTGTTACCATGGTGCGTTATCTTGTAGTGTACGGCGCAGCATCCTCCCCGACTTTTGCTTTTGACATTGGTACATACAGACAACGAATATTTATTATGCCCCCCGAGGCTGTAGAAAGCACACACACGCGCACACGCGCACACGCACACACACGACAAAACGACATCAACGACCTTGGTGGACGGTGACGGTGAAAGGACGGTGTGTGCAACCATTAAATCCCACCCATTTCCCTCGAGTGTGCGAATATCATTGGACAACTAAGATGGTGGGGGAACAATCAGGCTACAGGTTTGGAAGTCCTCCCAGCAAAACCGACTTCCCTGTGAGGGTTAGGAGGGGGGAGGGAAAGAACCATTACCAGTAAGCGAAGAAAAGTCCAATTTCTGGGAGAGGGGATTGAGATTCTTCTACTTTAACCTCATGAACCGTCGTTCAATACTCCCCAGACGCTGTGGTTAATCCCTAATAAAGCGCGCGCGCCCAATCTCGTATCGCCATCTCGTTATTAGGTGCGGGGGAATCATGTATCTTGCATTGCTCGCCCCCGGCAGAGAGGCTCTTTGTCGACTCCTCGTTGGACGAGTTATGTATCCGTTGCCGATCCCCCGCCAGTCCATCATGCCTAACAATAGCACACACACACGCTGATGCTTTTTTTCCTTGGCTCCAATTACACTCGGTATAAGCCATAAATCAGAACCACAAAAGGACTCCCCCAATATCCCGAGTACAGCTAGTACGAGAAGTAATTTGCAAAGGTTGCTTCCCTCCCCCCTTCTTCTTCTTCATTTCCCCCGCGGAAGCCAGCCTAGAAGGTTTAGAAAGTACGAGGTCAAAAAAGTATAAACACGCCATCACACACGGCGTTTTTCCAACCACTCCGTCGGGCCAACACGTGGGATAGCGCCTCCCCCCCCCCCATCGGTCGTGCAGACTTATTATTTTTTACCATTTCCAGCAGGGAGAATTGACTTTTATTGAACCCAGGCAAAAAAAGGTCATCACTCCAATACTTTTTTTGTTTTAGGGTGTGTTTTCTCTCCCTTTAGCTTTTCGGTCCCTCGATCGATGCTCGCGTGCCCACACCTTCAGGGACAGAAAAAAAGATCTGCAGCTGAAAAGCTCACGCTTGACATCAGAGTAAGCCAGGATGCAGCGCGTGGACGACTCGCCTTACTTGTACGTAGGTAAAAGGTCTTTCTACCCTTGACTCAAGCGAAGAGCGGGGTGGGGGCCGCCCAAAATGGCGGGCAAAGCAGGCACATGGCCTTTTTCTTTCTCACCCAAGGATATGGCATGATTCGTCGCGGATTTTGTGCATCTTGTCCCGTTGCATCTTTGCGTTTGTTCTGACTCGTTGTACGGAACACACCAATACGGTTTTTGGTGCCGTCTCGCTCAATCGAGGTCAGCGTGAGAACTGGTATCGTCGCTTTTCCTTCCCCCAGGTTGATCTACAAGCTACGCTCTGCGCTATCGCACGGCGCTCGCACTACTGCTGGTACTACAACCTTATGTGTATATCCGTGTATTCATCCGTGTATTCTGGGACATTTTCCCACAAGTAGTTACTATATGCTTCACATGGGAGCCAAGCCCGACTTACTCGCGCCCTTTGTTGTTCCCTAGAGTGTATGACTCCGTAATTGACATCTTTTAAATGGAATGGCGTTGCACTACTTTATGTTTTAGATGAGAGGCACCCCGTGATGATGCGATGCTTCACCGGCGGCCGACTCCACGGGCCTTTCGTCCAAGCTTCACCTGAACGCCAAGGCTTGGTTCTTGCGCTTTTGGTGAGCGCTAGCATGAAAAGACGTACGTCGGCGACTGCTGATTTATGGATCGCGCATGCTAATCTTTCGAGACGTGGTGTGGTCTGCTCTTCTAAGGGTGGCTCCAGCTACATAGGGTAGTCAGTAGTACTCTATATAAGCTTGATGATCTTGTCTCGTCGCGCAAAATGAAAATACTATATAGAATACGTAATAAAATATAAATTAGATGCAGTAAAAAAATCAAAAACATTTTTTTAATAAAAAATGCAAAAAAACAGCGGGCGAAAGGCTATAGCAGGCTGACGCGTTAACCACTCCGCCATCTTGCCGCGACAAGACCAGGGATCGAACCTGGGCCTCCGAAGAGATCAGCTAACGTACTATGTATTTTACCATCACACCACGCTGTCTGACCAAACGCCAGCTTTTGCAAAATATATAGGACACAGCGCTCGGGGTATCCCCATTCCTTTTTTTTTTTTTTTTTTTTTTTTTTTTTTTTTTTTTTTTTTTCAATTCCCGAACCACCCCAGTTAAACCTTTTTTCTTCTTCCC
>PXOB01000202.1:0-34365 GCA_003012115.1 Trichothecium sympodiale
AAAAAAGGGGGGGGGGTGGGCGGCGCAAACCGTGCACGTGTGTGCGGGGAAACAAGAAAGAAAAAGAGGGTTCCAAGCTTCTCCGCGCTTTCTCATGTCCAATGGCATGTATTATTGGCCATAAGAAAAAGTCTAGTATTGAAAGTGGGTAATAACTTGTTCCCTGACACCTTCGTCGCTTGGCTCTTTTCTGGGGGTGGGCGCATAATTAATCGGTAAATGTACTCCGTATTGACCTCGTGCTCCTGTCCAAACCGAGACCCTGTCAACCTGTCACAGCTTCGGTCCGATTTCCCCGCTGGAAAACAGTCTGGAAGCATGCATATGTAGTCTATGTAGATCACCATTGCCATCGCCTAGAGTCTCACAATGTATCTAGGAAGTCAGGGGGCGGGGGAATTGAGAAATGCTAGGAAACTCAATCCACCTAAAATATACCTTGATATGTAGAGCGCGAAAGTATTCCGCATTACCCTCACTCTTTGTAGAATGAGACGTATTTTTTATTATTACTCATAATTGTCATGTAAATAATGTACAAGGTCTTCCCCCTTTCCCCAGAGACATAAAAGAAACAACGGGGGGGAAATGACATCTTCATCAGCAAAACACTAAACTAGAAAAAGACAGGAAATCACAATTCCTCATGCAGACGCCTGGCTCTTGACCTTTTCAACCTGAATTGCCTTGTTGTTCTTCTCGTCACTTACACCACCGCTGACGTGGGCGTCCAGGCGATCGACAACAGTGCTAGAGAACTTGCGAGCGGACACGCCCTGCTCGAACAAGACGTCCAGCTCGGTGTAGGTGCGGCCCTTGGGTTCGGGCAGACGGAAAAAGGCCCAGGTGGCAATGAGGGCACCGGTGCCGGCGTAGAAGTAGCCGGCCCTGGCACCCCAGTTCCACGCCGTGGGGTTCAGCATCCTCGGGGTGATGATGTTGGTGATGATCTGGACCAAATTGTAGCTGTTGCGAGCCATGACGACCGACTTGGTACGGAGACGGGTCGAGCTGATCTCCGAGACCAGCGAATAGCAGAGAGGGCCGACGGTGCTGTTGTAGATGTAGGCAAAAACGAGCAAGCCAGATCCTTTAGCCCCTGCAGTGAGAAAATACGTTGGTTAGTTCCAAGTGCCTTTGCCAAGAGGGGAATAGAGTTTATAAAAAATGGGATGTGTATATGTGTATAACTCACAATTTGCTGCCGCGTTTGTTTCAGGGGCAAAGGCAATGCAACCAACGGCAAAAAGCAAGGTTGCCATGGCAGAGAGTCCCGTAAGATAGAGAGTTCGGCGACCAAACCAGCCCATGAGAAACCAAGAGCTGATGGTACCGACAGCGCCAATAGCATACATGCCCAGGGTCATGCTGAAAGAGTGCCTGTCAGCCAGGCCGGCCTGCTGGAAAAAGTACGTAGAGTAAGCGAAGAGGCCGGAGCCGCAAAGAGTCTGAGCAACCCAGACCAAGCAGACGATTTCGGTACGGCGCCTGTTGGTGCCGCGGAAAAGGTCTGCGTACGTGTAGCCGGCCTGCACCTCCTTCTCCATCTCGTTGGTCTGGACCATCATGGAAATAGTCTCGTCGACGTTGAACTCGACGCCCGTGTTGCGATCCGTCAGACGGGCGAGGGACTTCTTTGCGTCGTCCAGACGACCGGCACGGACAAGCCACCAGGGCGACTCGGGCGCGAGCCAGATGCCGATGATCAGAGGGATGGGCCACAACCACTGCAGCGCAAAGGGAATCTTGTAACCCCACTTGTCGGAGCGGTCCTGCATGCCGACGAGGACGCCGCTGGCGATGAACTGGCCGATGACCCAGCAGAGGTTGATGTAGGTCGTGAGGTAGGCTCGGAGATGGGTAGGGCAGACTTCGGCGGCGTAGGTGGTGGTGAGGGTCTGGAAGACACCCCAGGGGAAACCGATGAGGATCTCGCCGATGAGGAGCTGCGTCAGGGTCTCGGAGAAGAAGATGATGAAGACGAAGCCGGCGCAGGCGACGAGGGCGCCGCAGAGGGTCTTGCGGTAGCCGAAGCGATCAGCAATGATGCCGTTGATGAAGAGACCGAGGATCTGGCCGCAAAGGGCACCGTTGGACAGGCCGGACTGCCACGCCGCAGTAAGCTCGTAGGAGCCGTCGGGCTGCCGCACGCCAAACTTCTTCTGAAAAGGCTCGTAGGCGTAGAGGTTGTTGATGAGCGTCATGTCGAAACCCTCCATGATGATGCAGGTGGAGAGGAAGATGGACCAGAGGACGGCCTTCCGGTAGAGCTTGAACGACTTGAGGAGACCGAGGTTCTGCTCATTCTCGTTGGCCGCCGCGGCCTCGTGTGCCGTGTTGTCGTCAACGACGTCGGCCACGATGGACACGCGACGGACATTGTCGGCCTGTGGCTCTGAAGCCATTGTTGGCTGAGAAGAAATGAGTGTTTTCGAGATGAATAGGTATGTACTTTGTATGGAAAGTTCGATCGAGAGTGGATTAAATCTCGATTACCATTACCATTGTGGACAGGGGCACCTTCTTCATCACGAAAACAAATGCGACCATTGGGGTAGGTACGACCTCTTATACTTTTTTTCACCTTCCCTGCCGATTGCCACGCGAAGTCCATGTCCGAAAAAGAGAGCCCACATGAGGCATACATACCTACATACTAACATGTACGGAGTACACAGGTAGGTTAGTACTTGCAACTATTACTACTACTCTACATTACTAGGTTGGCAGGACGAAATAGGGCCGGATGGTCCGCAGGGTCATGAAAAGGCCCCCCCCGTCCCCAGCCAAGTCGTACATTGTTGTGTTTAGTATGCAACCCCAGACAGGTACCCGTAGGTGCCCTCTAGTGCCAACGCTATTGGGCGAGTCTAATTCTCAGCTTCTGATTCTTCTGATTCTTTCTTCGCGTCGGCCCAGCAGGGATTCGAAGGCTGGGGCGGGGGGCACATTGAGACAGTGGATGAATTCCAGAACCGGATATAGCTGACATTCAGGCCTTACAATCAGACTACATACAGATGACACATCGGGACTATATATAATTCGGATCCGATCACATACGTTTTTTCCCCTTCCCACAGCTCAGAATTTTCCCCCGGAAACTCCATTAAAAATATGTATGTAAACGTGAATCCGGGGAGGGCGGAGAGACCCGTCTCCAGTACCGAAGCGTTGATCACACCCAAAAAAAAAAAAAAGAAAAAAAAAAGAAAAAATCTCCCAAGGGAGGGAAGCGCTATTGACAAAAAAGCCAACAATTATTCGTTTTTTTTTTTTCTCTACTTTTTGGCTATTACTAGTCTCAAAGACGGCACTTGTGGGTGACGAAATAAAGCGTACGCAAACTATACTCGGTACCGATCTGGGACTAACACCTAAGTACCTAGTAGTCGGCATATGATGGTTTTCCCCCTAAATTCCTCTTTTTTCGGTTCTGCGTTTTCATGTCTTTCAAGTTCGCATATATAATATATATATATAGGCACACAGCAATGATTACCTATCAGAGACACGATTTCTAATAAGGGTCTGCCCGTGCAAAAGGAAAGAGCGCATGGAAAAAAAGTCACGCCACATGTCAGCCTACCATGTCATGATTTCTCATTTCTTCGTCTCCTTACCGTATTCTGTACTCCGTACTCCGTACAAGGCACAAAATAGCAGAGCAGAGTAGAGCAGAGCAGAGAGCCGAAAACCAATCAATCCCCCCTGACATCTAGTCCGAGCGCCCACCAACGCGCCATGCCAAGTTTCAATTCGAAACATTTTCATCAAATGATCAGCGTCGGTCCGACATTTTTTTTTTTTTTTTTGTCATGATTGGTCTTTTTAAGGATTTTCTTCCATGGTTCTTCGCGAAAGAAGCCATCTTTACTTTTAGTGCTCCCGTATCCGACGCGTTTGAACTCAAAAAGATGCGGGATCATTCAGCTCGTCTGACGTTTTTTTTTCTTCCTTTGGCCGTTTGTCAGATCAGATCGTGTGCCGAGAAAGTGAGCCAAGTTGCCCTCGGCACGTCATGTCGGACCGAGATGACACCAATCACGACGATTCTGTGCCACACCTTCTCTCATACTTGTTACTCCGTACGTTTGACCGGTCACCTCCGAGGTGTCTAACCCTCCCGTCTCCCCCAGACTATCTATTCACCCCCACCATCAAGTCCGCCTCTTCCTGTTTGCTTGTCTGGCAATCCGGGGAGGGAACCAACTTTCCAAAGCTGTCAGCACGTTTTCTATCAAATGTGAGATTTTCCATCGGCCCGACAAGCTGGCTGCTGTTCATCACGCCCCCCCCCCCCCAATTCACTCCGCACGTGGGATTCAAATATGTATACTCCGATAATACGGAGTATGTTGTTATGGCCCTTCCGCCATGAAGGGCTACGAGAAATCTGCATGGCCCACACGGCGTGTGTGTAATGGTAAATGATAGGTAATACTCCGTACCCCGTACTGGATCGGCCATGATCTCAAAATGCGGGTTTGGTTATCGTGAAACCCCTTGCCACGTCAAATAGAAGGGTGACATTTATCCGCTCTCCACCAGAAGAAGCAGGCCGTTCCCATCTTTCTCCATCTCTCTGTCTCTCTCTCAGTGTTTAAAAGGAACAAGCACGCTCTCATCCCCCCCTCCTTGTGGTTTGCCCCTGTTTAGCCCTCCTTTATAGAACAACACGAATGTGGTAATTGGCCGCCGGTCTTTCCATCACAACCAAGCAGTTCGGTCCGATAAACAAACTAAAGGTCATCTTTTCTGTTTCTTTGGAAAGAGAAACAAAAAGTTCAAGGGGCAGATCACACACCCTTTTTATTGTACAAATTGGGGCATACAAACGGTCACACTGTATACAACAATGACAGTCACGTCCAACCACGTCAGGCAATGGTGGAAGCATGGAGTCGTCTATCAAATCTACCCGGCGTCCTTTTGCGACTCAAACGGTGACGGCATGGGCGATCTCGGTGGCATCACGTCGAAGCTCGACTACATCCGGGACCTGGGGGCGGACATGATCTGGATCTGCCCCATGTACGACAGCCCCCAGGTGGACATGGGGTACGACATATCCAACTACGAGGACGTCTACGGCCCGTACGGCACGCTGGAGGACATGGAGCTGCTCATCCGCGAGACGCACGCGCGCGGGATGAAGGTGATGCTCGACCTCGTCATCAACCACACGTCGGACCGGCACGCCTGGTTCGAGGAGTCCCGGTCGAGCAGGGACAACCCCAAGCGCGACTGGTACATCTGGAAGCCGGCTCGGTACGACGCCGACGGCAACAGGCAGCCGCCCAACAACTGGAGGTCCAACTTTGGAGGCGGCAGCGCCTGGGAGTGGGACGAGCACACGCAGGAGTACTACCTGCACCTCTTCACCGTCGAGCAGCCCGACCTGAACTGGGAGAACGACGAGTGCCGCCGGGCCATCTACGAGACGTCGATGCACTTCTGGCTCCGGCGCGGCGTCGACGGCTTCCGCGTCGACACGGTCAACATGTACAGCAAGCCCCCGGGCTACCCCGACGCCCCCGTCATCGACCCCAAGGCGACGTACCAGCCCGGCCACCTCCTGTACTGCAACGGCCCGCGCATGCACGAGTTCCTCTCCGAGATGAACGCCATCCTGGCCCAGTACGGCGCCATCACGGTCGGGGAGCTGCCCGCCACCCCCGAGCGCCATCATGTGCTCAGGTACGTCAGCGCCGAGGCCAAGCAGCTCGACATGGTCTTCCAGTTCGACGTCGTCGACGTCGGCCAGGGCAAGACGCACCGCTACGAGACGGCGCCCAAGAACTTCACCCTGGGGGACCTGAAGAAGGCCATCGGCTCCACGCAGGACCTCATCGTCGGCACCGACGCCTGGACGACCGTCTTCACCGAGAACCACGACCAGGCGCGCTCCGTCAGCCGCTTCGCCGACGACGGCCCCCGGCACCGGGTCGCGAGCGCCAAGATGCTCGCCCTGCTCCAGGCCTCCCTCAGCGGCACGCAGTACGTCTACCAGGGCCAGGAGATCGGCATGGTCAACGCCCCCAAGGACTCGTACCCGGTCGACAACTACATGGACATTGACGTCGTACTCTTCATCAAGATGATACGTGACCGCACCGGCGGCGACCCGGCCGAGCTGGAAAAGGGCTTCACGGCCATCCAGTACCTCGCCCGCGACCACGCCCGCATCCCCATCCCGTGGGACGGCGAGGCCAAGCACGGCGGCTTCTCCGACGTGGCCGAAAGGGCCGGCAACAAGGAGATCCGGGAGCCCTGGATGAAGCCTCACCCGCTGGCCGCCGAGATCAACGTCGCCTCCCAGCTGGGAGACCCGGACAGCACCCTGTCGTTCTGGCGCAGGATGCTCCGCCTGCGCAAAGACAACGCCGACCTGCTCGTCTACGGCGACTACAAGACCCTGCGCCCCGACGACGACAAGACGCTGACCTTCCTCAAGGAGTCGCACCACCAGGGCCGCGACTCCAAGGCACTCGTCGTCGTCAGCTTCTCGACCGAGACCGCGAAATGGACCAAGCCCGATGCCCAGGAGCTGGGCGTCCCGGCGGACACGACTTTTGAGCTTGACCTTTTGGCGTCGACGCACGCCGCCAAGGACACGGGAGATGTTCTCGCGCCGTTTGAGGGGCGCATCTACCTAGTCAAATACTGATAGGGTAAAAAAAAGACTTGAATAAAGAAATCAATAAATCTTTTTTCAAGTAGGGGAGAGTCATGATCCATTTCGATACATTTCGTGATATATCACTTTAGTGACGGACTCTCGCTGGTGAAACTTTTCATCATGTTACGTTTAGGGTGACAGCCGCCCCTAAATCCGTCGGGCGACTGACGACTTGTAGTAGTAGGTAATAGCAACTTGCCAACTTGCCAAATTGCCGCCGAGGAAATGGCGAGTTTTGTCAAAAGCTGGAGAATCCTCGTGTACACATTTTTGAGAATGTCAAAATTCTTTTACAACAGATTTATACATTTCGTAACGAGAATGAAAAGGGGGGGAAACGTGATATCAGGCATAAGTTGGTCTATTCCCTACACCAAAAAGGAGAAACAAAAGTCTCAACTTTGAACGATGCAATCAATGCACATCAAAAAATAAGTAGTAAAATGCGACTTGGGAAAAGAGAAAAAAAAAAAANNCTTGGGAAAAAAAAAAAAAAAAAAAAAAAAAAAAAAAAAAACTCCACAGACTCCAATATTATACACAAAACGGCGCGGTGACACCCGACTTGTTCCCCACCATATTAACCACCGGCATGCCCCCTCGGCCCTCCTGAAATACCTACTATTAGCTCATATATATATCATCTGCCGCCCTTTTATCCTTTTTCCCTCTCAAGTAACCGTATTTACTACTACTTCATCTTTAAAGCTCAACGACCCTCCTTTGGAATCAAGAATTCTTACATTTAGGGATTTTAGAAAGAAAAAAAAATGTCTCTCCAGGTCCTCCGCCGGCGATGCCCTCGAGGCACAGCCCTCGAAGCCGACCTAAAAGCCATCCGAAGCGGCAAGATGTCACAAATCAGCATCACTCACCCTTCAGAAAGTGTAATTTTACCCTCTTTTATCACCATATTACATACATATATGTGTGTGTGTGTGTGTGTGTATACATATATCCCATATGAAACCATACATATATATATATCTATTGTTGAGAGAGAGAGAGAGAGAGCTTACAAAGAATATCAAGGTCGATGCCCTTACCATTGAAGGTGAATCCTTCATCTTCGATAGCTTCACCTCGATCGACGCCCTGGAGCTGGGTCACTTCCTCCACGCCCGGCTCTGCGTCGACCCGCGCCCGACGCTCATCTCCATCTCCCTGGCCGGCGGCCCCGAGCTCTTCCGCACCGTCACCGGGGCCGGCATCACCACGGACAACGAGGCCTGGGTCGCCCGCAAAAAGGCCAGCGTCCTGCGCTGGGGCTGCAGCACCTGGCTCATGCACTGCAAGTTCCGCGGCGACGAGGACGCCTTCGCCGCCAAGTTTGGCATGGACAAGGGCCAGGCCGGCAGATACGCCATCCACGGGGGCGGCGTGCCCATCCGCGTCAAGGGCGTCGAGGGCATCGTCGCCGTTGTCATCGTCAGCGGGCTGAAGCAGCACGAGGATCATGGCGTCATTGTCGATGTTGTCAAGGAGAACTGGGAGCCTGTCAACTAACCTATTTTAATTCTATTAGCTTTAGGAACTTGGCAATCTTTTATCTCTTCCGTCGATATAATTCATAGTCTAATGTCTAATGACAAACTTGCCCCCCCCCCCCCCTCCCCGCTCCAACATGTTATACATGTCTAGCCCCGTAGGTTCTTCTTCATCTTGGCCAGGTCTTCTTCCGAAAAGCCCAGCCCCTCAGTCACATAGCCATCCCACCCGCCATACTTCTCAGTCAGGCCGTCGACGAAAGCGGCCCAATACTCTGGCTTCAGACTGACGAGCTCATGGAATCCAGGGGCGTTGATGTCATCCGTGCCCGTCATGGCAAAGGCAAAGTGGATGAGCTTCTCTCGAGCAGGCTCGGTGCCCAGCCGAGAGAGCATGTAGTCGAGAGTCGCTACCTCGGGGGACGTGCCGGCGAGGTGGTGAAGAAGGCCTGCCACCACACCCGTGCGGTCACGACCAGCTAAGAGAATGAACGGTCAGAAACAAAAAGCCCCCATCACTTTTCCGTTATTGGTTTTTTTTTATCATTCATATATTTCTTTTTTTGCCTTACCAGTGCAGTGAAAGAGAAAAGGTTCCTCGGGCCTGTCGCGAACGTGCTCCAGCAGCACTTTGATCGTAGGCCTATAAATCATGGCAATGGCCATGTACTGCTCCCGCCAAAGAGCCTCCCCTCCCTTGGCGGCATACTCGTCCAAGTTCGGCCGCGGAAGCTCTTCCCCCTCGTGACCCTGCCGCCAGACGTTCTCGACCCCGGGGATGTCCGGGTCGGGGGCGGCCTCGCGCTCGACCGTTCGGCGCAGGTCGAACACGCGCTTCACGTTGGCCGACAGCCAGGCCACGGCCTCGGGGTCCTTGGCGGCGAGGTCGAGGGCTCCGCAGCGGTAGATGCGGTTCTTGGGCAGCGCGGACCCAGGCACGAGGCCGGCGTCGCGGACGTTGATGAGGGATCGCGACGGGATGAATGGCGGGGAGCTCAGGACGGGCATGAGCTTCTCCATGGGAATCGACTCTCTGACGTCCGTGGCCGCGAGGGCCTCAATCTCACTACTAGCTGAAGTCATGATTGCTTTGTTGAGTTTTTCTTTCTTTTTCTTTCTGCTTCTTCTCTTGGTGCGATGTTACATATGTACACATACAAGCTTCGTGCATCAACTTCAAAGCAAAGTTGCGTGTCAATTGAGTGAGGCACTTTGACAAGTCGTCGTCATGGTGGGGGAGGCACCGAGGTTCCTTCTCGGCGTCGCATCAAGAGACATCACCTACCTACTAGTACTCCGTACTCCGTATAACTCCGTATCACTCGCATTACTCGTATTACTTAAGCGTTTTTATTATTAGCAGTGGTGGCGTAGCGTTGGCAAGCAAGAGCCCGTCCGCATACTGAATGTCAGCAATTGCCGTCCGCACCTTCCATGGTCAAACCCCTCACTCATCATGAGCGGAGATGGTGAATTTTCTTAAGGGAAGAAAACAGGCAAACGATGAAATTCCATCACTCATCCCTCCCCCTCCCAACCATATTATTGATCATATTATTGAACAGGTCATCTTAGCTACAATATCTAGCCAATATCGTCATTAATACAATCGTCATTTTTTTTTTTGGAGAACAAGTCTTTATCTCTGTATTATACGCTATCAGACAAGTTGTATCAACCTCTGCTAAAGTGCCTATCATTGATAGCTATGGTAGGTAGTAACTGCCTACATATGAGTCGCTGTGACAGAGCCGGTGTCGGCCCACTCAGCGCATCACAAATATCGATCAAACACCAAAAAAGGAAGAAGAAGAAGAAAAAAAAAAAAGAGAGAAAACAGCCAGTGACAAGCTCTGTAGATGTAGCGTCAAACAGTCAATCAAACCTCTTGGACGCGCTCGCTTCACAACATGGCAGGTTCACCACTAATATTGCGCTGGGCAATTTTCATCCTATCAGCTGCCGTCCTCGCCTTGGCCGTTGCTCTTCGCCTCCAAACCCAACCCTTCCAGATCCCTTTTCTATCCTCCACGTCTGGACAAACTACACACTGCTACCAGAGCGTACGTACCCATGATCGAGAGCAGCCAACAGCGCAGTGCTTTTCCGTCCTGGATGGCGTCTTTACAGAAGTCACGGGGGAGTCGGCGCAGGAAAGTAGCGAGGGTTATGTGATCCCCGGCCTTTGGGACGGACATGGCCATCTTCTACAGTACGGCGAATTCTTGCACTCAGTAGACCTGTTTGGTTCCCACTCCCTCGATGATGCTCGTTCACGCATCAAGCAGTATCTCAAAGCCAACCCCGAGGCCGGCACAAAGGATCAATGGCTGCGTGGTGTGGGCTGGGATCAAGCCTACTATGGCCGTATGCCAACAGCAGTATGTCCCCCTTTTTCTTTTCTTTTCTTTTCTTTTCTCTCCCTCAAACCCATCATCATTTTCAGCTGCACTAACATGAACAACAACAACAATCAAAGGACGATCTCTCTCAAGACCCGACACTCAAGGATGTCTACATCATGCTTGATCGCATCGACGTCCATTGTTCTTGGGTCTCGCAGCCAATCTTGGATCTCCTCCCTGCCGACATCCCAGATATCCCCGGCGGCGATATCATCCGCGACACAGGCATGGGAGTCTTCTGTGACAACGCAATGGACCTCATCACCAACCTCTGGCCCACGCCTGGCCCCGAAACCAAGGCCCGCCAGATAAAGACCGCCATGGCCAAGCTCAACGAGGTCGGCCTCGTGGGCATGCACGACGCCGGTGCCACACCTGGGAATCTACGTCTCTTCGAGTCGCTGGCTGACAGCGAGGACTGGACCGTGAGGGTTTATTCCATGCTAGAATGCGATAAGAGGAACGAGTACTGTCCAGATGACGCAGTCAAGATCGAGAGGGACGACCACCGCCTCACCGTCCGTAGCGTGAAGCTCTTTGCAGGTAAATTTCACCCCCTCCCCACCCCCCTCCTCTCCTGTTATTTCCCAGAGTCCTTCGCAAGTACATGTATCTCACGTTCACATCTCCAGACGGTGCCCTCGGCAGTTGGGGCAGCGCAATGATAGACCCTTACACTGATCACCCCTGGACCTCGGGCTCCCTGCTCATCAACGCCAGCGCCCTCACCACAGTCGCCAAATCCTGGGCCTCGCAGGGCTACCAGGTCAACATCCACGCCATCGGCGACCTCGCCAACCGCAACGCCATCAACGCCCTCGCCGCGGCCCTGGAACAGGAGTGCGGCGGCAACGGCGACGTCACCGACCTCGCAGCCTGCCAGTCTCTCCATCGCTACCGCATCGAGCACGCCCAGATCATCCACCCGGACGACCAGTCTCGCCTCCTCAGCCTCGGCATCGTCCCCTCTATTCAGCCCACCCATGCCACGTCTGATTTCCGCTACGCGGAGGACCGCCTGGGCGGCCAGCGCCTCGCCGCCGAAGCCTATCGCATGAGGTCTCTCCTCCCAGCCAGGCCAGTGCTCGGCAGCGACTTTCCCGTGGAGCCCCCGAATCCGTTCCAGGGCATCTACGCCGCCGTGACCCGCAAGAGCCCGCACACTGGTCTTGGGCCCGGTGATGGGGATGCGGGTTTCCTACCGGAGGAGACGCTCACGCTCGACGAGGCGCTCGACGGCTTCACGATCAATGTCGCGCACGGCGCCTTCCTCGATGGAAGGGCAGGAATCATCAAGCCAGGCGCTTTCGCCGATTGGGTAGTTCTCGACAAACCCATTGGGGAGTACTCGATAGAGCATCTCAGAGATCTCCGTGTCAAGGAGACCTGGGTCGGTGGCGAGAGGGTATATTCGCGGCAATGATAATCACTATAATTGATTAGCATGCAACGACTGCTTCTCCACCTTCCCTCACGAGCATGGAATGTGACGAGCGACGTTCCGGTCGGCCCATCGGGGCTCGACGATGAAACAAAAGTACTCGGCACGTTTATCAAAATGGAAACCAGTCACACGACAACGCGCTAGCAAGATCTCAATGTCTTGGGTTTGCCTGCCCTGCGGCGATCATTGGTAGCTTGGCCAGGAACCCCTCGTTTTTATGCCAAGCACTCTACTAGTAGGTGTCGAAACGCTGAGCTTAGAGTTTCAGATTGAGCATCGTGTCGGTCTACCAAGCTTGCATAATCATCGTCGCAGCATTAATCATTGGGAAACTCAAACATTGAGTTCAAACACTCCTATTTCTCGCCTCTAATCGGCACAGATCTTTGGACCGTGTATTATCTATAACTGAAGGCACTGTAATCCGCTCTTCGTGTGAGCAGTCACCCAAGAAGCGAATGTTTGTGGTATCTGCCGGTCATCTCGTAGTCAGTTTGTTCGTAGGCTCTACGATTGTGACAGGGCTCTTCTCTTTGCCCTCTTGCCTGTTCCCTGCAAAAACGCCTTTTCGCCATGATGTTCCAACTCCAGCAATCCCAAATGAAGTAAGCACCCATAAATGTTGGGCATCATCAAACAATGCAGTGCTATATGATCCGCTCTGGTCGATCTTCGCCATGCATATTGCTGGGAAACTCAAGCCTTGATGGAGAACTTGTTCTCTAGCCACCTGCCGAACTTGACGGTAGGAATGTCGACCGCTCTCCAGAAAATGTCGGCCCACCAGATGACGGTGGGGATACAGAAGCAGGCACCGAGACACCAACCAGCGTTGAACCAGTAACCTTCTACACCAGTCACACTGTACGCCCAAGCCTCAAAGTGGTACCCGACGCAGTGCATCGCCGGACCATGCATGAGGTAAAGGGCGTAGGACAGCTTACCGAAGTACTGCACAATGCTAGTATTGAAAAACCGCTGCCAAGTCTTCGAGAAACCCACTGAAAGGACGAAGAAGATAGCACCAGCGCCTTGCCAGTAACGGTAGCGTTCTTCACCCCACCACCAAGGGATCTGGGAATCGAGCCAAATCCATCCAGGCGTGATCTCACCACGGCCATCTGGTTGGGACATGAGGTAAAGTGAGATGATGCTGAAGAGACCCCAAAAGAATGATTTGAGCTGGCTGTTGGATCTCTTCACATCTTTCTCATCTTGGGGAAGTGGCGACTGGGCAACGTGGGCACCACGGATGTGGTCCAATTCGGCGATGAAGAAGCCAGCGAGGAACAAGGTAAACTCCCAACGAGAGTTGCGGTAGGTAAACCAGGTAATCCCACCAACAACTAGCCACCGGTATTTCGTCTGCAAACGGGCAGAACCAAGAATGACGAGGAACAAATAGAGGGAACAGCGAAACTCGATAGGAATCGTCCACAAATGAACATCGTAGTCTAGGGACAAAGTTAGTGGGTTGGTATATTTTTCTTGGCATCGTCTATAAGCTCACCAGTGGATCCGCCATGCGGCGCCCAGTCCCAGACATGAATAAACCTCCACATAGACCAGAACCAATCAATCCACTGGTCGTATGCACTTGCCATGGGAGCAAGATGAGGTTCCATGATATTCTTGTGGAAAGTGCGATCTGTTGCGAAATCGCGCGTCAAATCGTAGGCTCCTAGGCGGAGGAGGCAGACAATCATGAAAGTCGAAATTGTTGTAGGGACATAAAGACGAATAAAGCGACGGAACGTCATGGAGCTCATGGTGCCTGCAAAGTCGGCGAATTGACGGTTGCGAGCCTGCTTCAGAGGCTTGTAGCACAAGGCATAACCGGAGATGACGAAGAAGACGCAAACTGCAGGAGGGCCTTGGTAGAATAGTCGCAGAAATGGCAGCTTCAAGATGTGGAAGTTGTTCTCGCCACAGCCCCAACTCTCGGCGATGATGAAGGCTTGGTAAGTATAGTGGCAGAAGAAGACGAACAGAGCGGCAAGACCACGCATGCCATCAAGGTAGGCAGTTGGGCCAAGCTTAGCTGGGCGGATTTGCTCCCTCATATGGCGACCTTGGAGAAAGCTCGGCACCAGGAAGATTAGAAATCGAACAAAGAGTTGTCTCCAGTGAACGTTGCGGAGGGCCACGAAAGGCGCTGTGATGATGGGAACCCATTGCGAGCTGTGGAAGCGGCGGTCGAAATCGACACTGCCGCCTTCGCTGTCAACATCAGAGGACGACTTGTCGTCCAACAACCCCATCTTCTCTTCTACTGAAAGAGATTTCCTATACTCGGCGTGTCCATTCATTGTCCAGCAATCATGGATAGGAGGGATGAGGACCTCGCGGTGACTCAGGGCAACTGATCACCTGAGCGCAAGGAAAAAAAACTGTTGAGGGGAACAAGGACGAGAATAGATGTTACACGGACGAACAAACGCCGTGTAGAAGCATCGACGAGACGAGAAGATGCAAAAAGGAAAGACGTCTGGAGAACAAACAGGTATAGAGGAGAGGCGTGCAGAGAAGAAAGGTAAAAGGAGGGGGGGAAATGAGCGTGAGGGTGGGAAAGGTCTTGGAGCATCGACCTCTGGGATCGAAGCTTGAGGATAAAGGTGAAAGTGTAGAAGGAGCGACGGGATCTAGGTAGAGGTGGAAAGAGGAGAAATGAAGAGTGAAAGCTTGCAGGTAGGCGCTACGCAGCTACAATACAGGTGTACGGAGTACTGTACGGAGTAATACATACGACATGGGTGGATGGGGCAAGATCGATGGGAGGCAAGTGCTAGAGTGCTTGCACCCCGGTCCTACCTGCCATTCCCCGTAGGTCCAGCGTCAAGCGTCAAAGCCTTTTCCCGCATCTCCTCTTCACGTCTCGGTGCTTTCCAGCAGGGGCTGCAAAAGGTCTCCATTACTCTATCCAGCACAGGCTCAAGCACTGGCTCTAGAACTTGGCGCTCACGGGTTTGACGGGTCGTCGGTGGTCCTCGCGAAGAAACTCTATCTACAAAGCGTTCATAGTTTACTTCCCCAGTCTTGGCCAAGAGGCGGCAGAAGACGTCGAAAAACAGCCCTATATAGACTTGCTTTGCCTTGGCATCCCCAATATAGATGACTGGGCTGAATCAAGGGGAAGAACAAGGGAAGAATAAGACGATGGTAGCCGGGAAAAGCTGGACTGCCACCAACCATCATCCAATCCCCCTTCCACATTTCACGACCAGGAGGACTCCTTTGTTTTGACCAGGTCCACTGATTCTCTCTCCTTTTTTTTCACTGAATGACGACCGAGCGTATCCGTACTTCATTATGGTTGGACCACAGCAACGCACTTGCTTTTGCAAAGATCGTCACGCCCTAAACTGTAGGGAGCAACAGCGACCATCAGGTTCCTACAAGTGGGGTCCACCTGAAGTTTCAGAGCTGTCGGTAGGTTCACCCCACCGCATTTTCACACTGGAGACCGGTCCGGATTGGCAGCACTTTTGATTCTGGTGAATACATCTTGACCCCCCAAAGATGGATCCTTTTAAAAAATGAGAGAAATCTGCGGCTCTTGTGAGACGCTGCTCGCTGATTTCCGCGCCCACAAGCCAGTTCTGGTGCTACCCGACGCCAGTACTCCGTAGGTATCTCCTGAAGCAAGTGGTATGCACATGTTGGTCCAAAGGGGGGAAAACTCAATGTGCTTACATCCCGGGCAGAGTTGTCAATCTATTGAATCTATTGGATCAGCCAACGCCACTTTCCTGCTGGCTCTACACCCATCCGGCCTAAACTTCCGGCTCTAATGAACGAGCTGAAACCCCATTTCATGTGCTCGGGGTTGGCCTGGCAAACATTTGTTGTCTCACAAAGATTTCCGCCTTGTGCCCTGGCCTGATTCTCAATTTACTGATACCTCTGTTATTGACGTCAACGCCGCGCCCGTTCTTGGTAGCCGTGGTTGGTGTTGGCGTTCACATACGCCGTAGACCGATCGCCAAGAGATGCCGAAGCCGACATGCAAGCGAAGCTTCGCTGAAGAAGAAGGGGGGGACGAATCAACAGGCGCCCAGGTCCCACTACAAAAGGCTTGTTCTTGATGACAGCAGGCCAGTCCTTGGGCCCCTGGTAGTGAGCATCGTACATGATTACTCCGTATTCCGTACGGAGTACTCCGTACTTGTACACTGTCTGTCAACAAATCCGCTAACCAACAAACCGCGGAAGAGCAACTGGCCAACAAAAGTTTCTATGATGCGATTAATCTATTTTATTCGCAAGATAGATAGATGGGCTAACTTTATTATGTGGCTGCGAATCTATAAGAATTTTTATTGCCTTTTCTCCTGAGTCGTCTTGACTACCTACCGCATCGACAGGCACGCGACCGCAAATCTGCCAATCTGCCCACTTCACGCCCCCCTAAGCGGCTACCGGATCCTCAGCAACCTACTCCGTACTTGTATTAGAGACCCACGGCAATGCGGATCTCAGTTTCTCTCTCATCTCCCCAATCAGGCCTGGTCTTGTTCCCCTGGTTTGCGACAACGTCACAGGCAATGGCGTGAGTTTCGCTACGTCGGCCAAGGAAATGGAAGCACGCATGTGTACATAGCAGGGCCCGCGCAGCCCTGCCCTTCATATCTCAAGTAAAATATTCAATCTGACAAACCATGGCCATTACCTTCCTTCACCGGCGGATGGAAAGTGGCTTGCTACAACTACTTTTGAGGCGCTGATTGCTTCAAAAGCTCGGGCCTCAGATGCCGGCGGATCGAGAAATGACGTCGGGTAAGATCCTCGGCTCCTTCGAGAAAAGTCACGGCAATACGGAAAGAAAGGTTGTGACGATGCAACAATGCGATGATACGACGATACGATATGCATTGTCAGACATCCCACAAGGGATAGCCTTAACAAGTAAGCCGGTATACGAGCTACTCGGGTGAGCGGCCACGATACCTTGTTTCTTTGGCTATCTTGATGGCACAACCAACATCAAGAAAGTCCCCGTGGCTAGTTCCCAGATATTCGGCTAACTAGAGGCGATATACACACTACACGGAGTACATACTCCGTACCATGACGCCGATTGGTGTGGTAGCACTTTCGTATTTTTCCCAATAATCTCCCGTTTGAAAATATGCTATTTCTTTTTTCGTTTCGACGTCTTAACGCAGTAAGTGCAAAGCCATACAGGCCCAGTCTACTTATAACACAATTCAGCCTCGCGATACACCATCGAGCCAGTTACAGTTATGAAAAAAAAAATACAAGAAATAAAAAAAGGTGACGAAAACTTGATGTCCAAATCCTTCGTTAAGCGAAGCTAGCTGGTCACAGCCCGTACCACCCAAAACGCCCGCCAATCAACAAGATGCTGAAAACGAATGCTTGTGGCCCATCTTTTTCCCAGTGCCAATTCCCAATAACGCCATGCCATCTATCATGTCCATATCTTTTCTCGTTGCACCCCGTTTGAACTCTTACACCTCGAGCCAATCCAGGAAATCGGGCGTGAAGTAGGAGACGACAATGGTTGCTCCAGCTCGCAGGATACCCTCGGTTGACTCGAGGGCCATCTGCTTCAGGTCGAAGACGCCAGCTTTGGCACCAGCGTGGATCATGGCATACTCACCACTGACTTGATAAGCAGCCACGGGCATATCCTTGCCCAGCTCTTTCGCATCGCTGATGATGTCGAGGTACTGGCTTGCAGGCTTAACCATGATGATGTCGGCTCCCTCGCCAATGTCACGCACAATTGCCCTTCGAGCGAGACCACGACCTCCAGGAGGTAGCTGGTAGCACTTGCGGTCACCAAAGGACGGCGCAGACCCAGCAGCATCCCTGAATGGCCCGTACAGGCAGCCAGAGAACTTGGCCGAGTACGACATGAGGACGGTCTTGTGCGCAATGCCTTCCTCGATAAGCTTGAGCTTGATAGCACGGATGCGACCATCGTTCATGTCAGATGGGGCGACGCAGTGCGCACCAGCTTTGGCGTAAGCAACGGCGACGTCGGAGATGCGATCCACGGATAGCTGGTTGTTCAGACTGCCATCCTCGCGCAGGATTCCACAGTGGCCATGAGAAGTATACTCGCACAGGCAGACATCAGTGCAAATGAAGAGCTGGGGGAAGCGAGATCGCAGAAGACGAATCGCACGAATGACTGGGCCCTCCGGGTCGTCGGCAGCGGTGCCAAGCGCGTCCTTGCAGCCGGGCTTCATAGGAACGCCGAACAGAATGACGGATCGTAGTCCCTTGCGCATGAGCGGCTCGAGGAAAGACACCAGTCTGTTGACGCTCAGCTGATGCTGGCCAGGGAGAGAAGGAACAAGGATCATGTCGTCGTCGCCGTCCGTGATGAAGAGGGGGTAGATGAGCATAGACTGCAGTCTCTTAGTCAGTAACCGGCTCGTAGGTGCCTATCACAACTCTCCTGAAGGACTGCTGACCTTGGTCAATTGACGCTCTGCCTGCCATGAGCGAGCCAGAGGATGGAAGTATCCGCCATGGAGCTGGCTGGAAATATCGCCAGAGATGCTGACGCTTGTCGCCGTGGTGCTGGCGTAAGTGGGCGCCCTCGAGATGTGCGACGACCGGTCGTCGTAGGTCGAGGAGGTGGACATGGGCGGACCAGGACGGCGGGGAGCAGGGCCGTTGCCGTCACGAAGAGTGAGGTCGGAGACGAGGCTGGAGAAAGACATGGCCGGCTGAGATTCTCTGATTGAAGCGGTAAGAACAGTAAATCCCGTGGTCGGTGGCGATGAGCGATTGTGTTTTACAGAGAGGTATTGTAGAAGAAGAAAAAACTTGCAAGTGGTGACGAATGGCGCAATTTGTCAACGGGTTGGTCCGAATCAACCACAAAAGACGGGCGAATATGAAGCAAAAGCACGACAAATCGCTAAGCGATCTCGAGGTAGGATGTAGGAGAGAGATGGAAAGCAAGTTGAAAGAATAGGATTTAAAAAAAAACTATGCAGGGAGGGGGACGGCCTTTGAATCCAAGCCGTAAACGGCGTTGGAAAAGTTGCTTTTCTTCGGTCTCGGGTTCGCCATACCCTCGGGCGGCGGCCCGCGGGGCAGTGCGGCCTGCCATTTACCACCAGCCCAGCATACCAGCGAGAAAGCGATGCGTTCGGAGGTCCCTTTGCCGTAAAGTATATGTGGGGATCTGGCCAATCATGGCCCCCTTCTTACCAATCTAGACGCTCCCGAAACCGAGGATCTCGCTGTGCTTATGCCTCTTTGAGGGGACTGCCAAGATCTTGCGGGCATGCGCAGCGCTACATTCCATTTTAGCCGTCTGAGACACGGCAGTTTTGATTGGAGAGCAGACGGTGAAAAGGGCATGATTGACACTGCAATTTTTGTATTGAGGATGACTTGTCGATATCAGATTACTAACATGGAATTACTAGAAGCTTGATAGACCAGCAAAGCATTGCATGTTTGGTAGCCAATGTGGCGTGGATCGAGACCCCAGCAAGAACAAACGTCTCGAGATTGGCCAGAATGTTGTTCGGAATGATCTGAGACTTCGTCAAAACAGATGTCAGACACGATGCGTACCTAAGTATCTTCTATGCGAATACGGATGCGTGGCGTACCCTACACTTCGGAACATCTAGGGATGTTGTTACTCGGACATTCGGCATGTATATTATAAACCCTCGTCAATACGGTATTTACAAAATATATCCCAAGTGCGTATCTCGAGATAGAGTTACGACTATGTGTAAAAGACAGAGCAAATCGCGTTCCTTAGATTAATTGCTGCTGAATATATGACCAAGATCCAATGATAGCCTTTATCATTGATGGTACACGGATTTACTTTGCCATTAGAACGTCAATTCGCCCAAAACATTGTAATATGTAACATAACCGGCCGCTGCCATGTTGAAATGTTTCCATTTTTGTGTATTGATAGCAGGGGAAGAGGACATGGGGAAAAGGGTAAAAGAGTCCATCCATCTATTTCATGTTGATAATACATTTTTTAGCTCAAGAAAAGGCTTATAGTCATGTTTGTTTCCCCTGAGACCAGCTTATATCCCCCTCAAAACAGTGTTGTCCCTCTGATCCATCGGGGTATACCTCTCCTTTAGCACCTGCTCCACCGTCTTGTTCGCCCTGGCCTCCGGTCTCTCGTACCTCTGCTGCAGCGCCTTCTGCACGGGCGTCATCTTGGGCGACGTCAGCGCCTCGAGATCGGACCTGGCCTGGGCCTCGGCCACGCTCGCGGCGTCCTTGACCTTGTTCGCGATGACCTGCGCGGCCTGCTTGCCCCTGTCGAAGAGCGAGCCCGTCTGCTCGCCGGCCTGCGACAGCTTCTCCTTTGCACGAAGGCGGCCCTCGAGGGCCTTGTTCTCCGCGGCCTCCTCGACGCTTATGCTCTTGTTCTTTGCGCTCCTGTAGGCGTCTTTGGCGGCCATGGACACGCCCGCGGCGCCCTCCTCGACCCGGCCGCCGAACCACCCCGCCTGCTTCTCGACCTTTTTCACGGCCTTGGCCGCGTCCTCCTTGGGCTGCGCGCCCGTCGCGGCGGCCCACAGCCTCGAGGCAGCATCCTCGACGCCCTCACGAACGTCGGTCCAGTCCGTCGTCTGCACCCAGCGGATGACGTTCTCGACCTCTTGATTCCAGCGGTCCTTTGCGGCCTCGACGTGTGTGTTGCGCAGGGCGGCGGCGACCTCTGAGCGCGTGGGAGGGAGGTTGTCTGCGGGGAGGGGATCGGTGAGGGAGCGGAGGGCCAAGGCCTGGGCGCGGAGGGAGGCGGCTTGGGCTTCGCGGTTGCGCTGGTGGGCTTGTGCTGTTAGGTAGGCGACTGATAAGGTTATGGCGACACCGCCGGTCTGAAAGGAGCAGTACTCGTTAGCCAGAATCGTGAGCCATGCTGGGTTAGAGGACGTACGAATCCGGTGGTGAAGCCCATGACTTGATGTTGTCTCGCTGGATGGTGTGAGGGTTGTGGTGATGCGTCAAATTTATTGTGGCCCCAGAGAAGGAAAGAAAAATCCCTGTGCGGGACCCCTGTGAAGCGTAGGGTGCAGTCGCTACCAAGTCAATGGAGCAATATTATACAAGCAGGATTTAAAAAGACAATGCCGGTAGCAGCCCTCTGCTATGATGCTGCTCTGAATACAAGATTTCCTTGAGGCTGGTGGGAGGATTGACGTAGCTCGAAAGCTTGCGGCAAAGCTTGGACAGAGCCGGATCGGCTGAAGTGTTATCGCAATCCGAGGGGGTCCCACATCTCGGGTCAGCGTCTTGAAAAGGATACTTTTGACGGAGGTAACAAAACGTTGCTTACACATGTTGATACGTTAATTGCGAAAGAATCTGATTTGTATGATACGACATAGAGAATTTACGGGCGAGCCATGAATGATCTTATCTGAAGACGGGGGAGACATCTGTATCCTCGTCTATCTTCCTAACTAATAGATTTATTGAACAGCCGTTGCCATAGACATTTGCATGTGATGCTTCTGCTATAAGACATAATCTTCCACGTAAAAAATTACATTTTGCCATTCAATCATATCAAGCATCAAATTACAAATGATTGTATCATTTGGTACGGAATCTTGAAGCAAGAAGCATGTTGAACCAGCATCGAGATCTAGGTTAGTCATCCTCGACCACAACCACTTTGGAGCTAAACCCGAAATGGTAAATCTACAATTTTGCTTCAATTCAAACACTGAACCAGGAAACGAACCATCGCAACGACGAGCCGGGCTGTATTCCCCCACGGCTCTTCATCCCTACTACGACCCCTCCAACCCTCGATAACTGCTGCGGGCAGCCTTCTCTCCCATAATGGCGGGCGGAATGATCAAGTACCGGCATCTCAGCCGAGACTCGGCAGCGAGAAAGGCCTTGTTGCGCGGCCTGGTCACAAGTCTCGTTGCCCACGAACACATCATGACCACATACGCAAAGGCGAAGGAGGCTCAGCGCATGGCCGACAAGCTGATTACGCTGGCAAAGAAGAACAACGAGCCCTGCAGACGGTCAGCCCAAAGTATCCTCTATGTAAGTCTTTTTTTTTTTCTTTTCCCCCGTCGAACCTCAAATGTTCATCTTTGCACCAAGACCGGGGGTGGAGGGAGGGGTGGTCGGACTATATGCTATGGGGATGCTATCTGGGAAATTGACACAGAAACTGGCCCTTTAGGAACCTCATAAGCACTTCCCGAAGCTCTTTGGCGAGCTACGAAATCGCTTCGCCAACCGCGAGGGCGGATACACCCGCGTCGTTCGCACCGAGCCCCGAAACACCTACGACCAAGGCGAGACTGCCATCCTCGAGTACGTCGACGGGCCCAAGGACACCCGCTTCATGATGACGGCCAAGTCTGTTGCCCGCGACCGCCTCCTCGGCCGCGAGTCCTACCCCGTCACGCAGATCAACGTCAAGAAGGTGACGGCCTTTCGCGGAGAGAAGGCGTTTGAGAAGATGGTGCGCCGGTTCATGGCCATGAGCACGGCCGGACCTGACGCCGAGATCCCCTTGGCCGACGCGCCCGCCCCCGGGAGAGAGAACGTGTTCAAGGAGGCCGATGCCAGGTCACAGGCCGGCGGAGAGGAGCTGTCCAGCGCGGAGATTGAGGCGGGGCATCACGCTCGCAGGGAAGCGGCGAAGCTGTCCGGCATGGCTGGGGAGTTCGCCAAGGCCTTTGCAAACAAACGGGGGAAAAGCGACAAGTGAGGCGATCACTGACAGAAAGGGAGGGAGGGGCGTTTCTTTATAAACACTAGAGCGGGTTCTATTGTATCATGTCGGCAAGGGCTGCCGCTTTGTATTAACATGTACACTACGAGAAACGGGTGGCCAGGTAAAAAAAAATAAAAATAAACATGAAGATTATGACTTCTATATGATGATATCCTTGGGTTTCCGTATCCAATGCTTCCATGCTTGATAAAGTGACCATTAAACAAAGTCAAACGTATCGCCCCTCTCCTGAATCATCTTGCCGACCCTCTTTGAGCCGACTATCCTCTCCAATTTCATCACATCGTACTTGGAGAACATGACCCGGACACTCCCTTTTCCAGGTTCCAGCCTCATATCTTGCTCGCTCTTGCTCAGGTACCCTCCAGCAATCTCCTGGTAGAAGATGGGGTTGTCCGGCAAACCGTAGAAGATGACCCTCTGCACGCCGTTGAGCTGATACCGGCGGAAGTGATGCGCGCGCTCGGTGTATAGCAGGATGCGGTGGCGCCCATTAAGGAAATGTGAGCGCGCACGGGAGGCTTCGGGCACGTCTGCATATTCTGAGATGGCACCGAAAGTGATGTCGTTTACATCGGGCGAATTGGCAAAGTAGTTCCGCACCCTGACAAAGTCCAGATACGACGGCACGAAGATGAGGGTCCCTGTGGCATCTTTCGCTCTCTTGACGAGCGACGGCACGATGGCCGTGGTGAAGTAGGCGAAGCGAGCATCGGGGTCCTTGTCCACGGACGGCACCTGGAACCGCGAGAACGTCTGCTTGGCCTTGATCCCGAGAGATTGCAAAGCGCCGGGGTACTCTGGCTGCAAGCGGACCTTGCCGGCCCAATTGCTGCAGTGTATGCGCTGAAGCTCCGTCAACTCGGGTGTATTAAAGGCAGACAAGACGATGGTTTGTCTGAAGTACTTGGCCCAGTCTTCGAGATACCAGCTCCTCACACGGCTGAAATCGCAGTCATGCGCATCTTTCGGTTGCAGATTCAGGTGCTCAAAGATGTATTCGATGTGCTCCCAGTTCTGCATGAGTATCGCATCGGCCTGGTCCACGACCACCATCTCGATGGAGCTCAGGAAATCGTAGTCCAGCTTCTTCTTTTCCTCCTCGGAGCCGATAGCCATGCGCAGGCCCAAGGGACTAGCGAGTAAGATGTCCGAGTTGTAGAACTGAGAGAAGTACTTGATGGTTTTGCGCGTGAACTTGATGCCGATGCGGAACATGTCGTCGTCACTGCCCTCGAAGAGATCTTTGAAGTCTGTGGGTTTGTCTTCGCCAAACTTGTTGTCCTTGTCAATGTACGAGTCGTCGAACCGCTTGCGGTTCTCCTGCTGGTCTGGGTCGCATAGATCGCGGATGACATTGACCATGCGTGCACACGAGTTGCGCGTTGGAAGGATGAAAAGCACCTTTGGTCTGGTAAAGCCCTGATCGCGAAGGTCGAGGCCGGCGTCCTCCCCCTCTTTCGCTAGCTTGTGGTTGTTCTTGATGACTCGATCTCTCGTCCTGATAAAGTTAGTTGGATATTCTTGAAGAGTGCAAGGCGGGGTTGCTCACTTGAAGATGTGGTTCAGAGCATGGAGACAGACTAGTTGGCGCATTGACTGCGAGTTCTTTACGGATCTGTCGCAATGCAAGATGTCGCGATAGTCAAACAGCACGGGCGCCAATGCCCTCTCAACATCATTGAATCTAGTCATCTTCTTCTTCGTTGCCGTTTCTTTCAGCTTCTGCTTCAGCTTGAGGCCATCAATTCCTGCAACAGTCGGAGGGACATCTGGCTCGTCGGACCCTGCTCCCATTACCGTCGCACGCCACGACTGCAACATTGCTCGCTTTGTGGTCCACTGTCCCTTCTTTGCTGCCTCTACGCGTCTTGTCGTAAGTTGCTCATCTGCATTCGCGAAATGGGTATCAAATGGGTCAGTGACATCCACCTCATCGTCTGAGTCCTCGATAGGCTCCTCTTCCATTCCAATGGCTGGATCCTCAGCTTCCTCGACCTCATCAATATCGCGGCCCTCATCCATCGCCTCGTCTGACGAGGCTTCAGACCCCTCAGCTGGCTGTGCAGGTGCACTTGCTGCAGGTGTAGAACTGTGGTCGAGTTTTCTCCTCTTTGCTTGAGGCGCACTGGAGTCGTTGAAACCTTGCAATAAAGCCATATACGGCTTCACCGTCGGTTGTTCCTCCTCATCTTCAGAGCCATCGCCTTCACTTGATTCAACATCCTCTGGCTCTGACTCTGATACACCTTCATCGCTTTCTTCTCTAACATAAAAGTAAGTACACTGGACCATGATTTGTCGGCATCAGAAACTTACTCGTCTATGTCGGCTGTCCTACTATTGTCGAATTGTCTTTGAGGACCATATCTACTAAATGAACGCCCTCGTCCCCGTCCACGACCTCCACGACCTCCACGACCTCCGCGACCACGAGAGCCACGGCCTCTAAAGCTGCCACCCCTTCCGCGAGGTGCCATTGTGAGAATATATAAAGATTGATTCAATTGGTGGTGTAAGTGCTTCACCAGCGGCGCTTAGTATCCATCCTAAGAAAAAAAAAAAAAGTTGCGACTTCGCGATTCAACAGCCTCTGCAGATCCCTGTCATCAGCCACAAATGGTGGGGTAAAGTTGCACCAGCCGCATTTCTCTTTCTTATCTTATCTTAGCCCACCAAGTGCCCTTGCTCCTGCAAACTAGGACACACAATCGGGGAGAAATTTTGGCGCGGGCGAAAGTGGTGAGAGTGCGCAGCCCGCCAGCCAGTGGGAGAAGAATCGCAGAATCAAGTGAGAGCGAAGAAAGTTCAGCTACGGGTGAAAACCGTCCCGCATCTTTCGACTCCACCACAACCATTCTTCCTAGAATTTACTTTCTCTCACCAACAAACCGAAATCCCCTCCCCCTTCAGAGAGAGCTGCCCAGCATGGCTGCCGCTGCTACCGAGGGTTTCATCCATCTGTCCCGCCCGCTGGCTCACAGCATTGGGCTGCAGAGCAACATTGCCCCGCTTGCTGTGAATATCCAGCCTCAGGTACGGACCCCCGAAGGATGTCATAAAAATAGAAGATAATGAGGGGGGAACTTGTTCTGACTTGACACATGCTATAACGATAGGCCGTCCTGTCCATCCTCGACCATGCCACCCGCCGCGATGTCCGCGAAACCGCCCAGTCCTCCCGTGTCATCGGTGCCCTCGTAGGCACCCGCTCCGAAGATGGCACTGAAGTCGAGGTCCGCTCGTGCTTCGCCATCCCCCACACCGAGGAGGAGGACCAGGTCGAGGTAGATGTCGAGTACCAGAAGAACATGCTGGCCCTCACCCTCAAGGCGAACCCGCGCGAGTCCCTTCTGGGCTGGTACACCACCTCGCTCGAGCTCAACTCCTTCAGTGCCCTTATCCAGAACTTCTTCGCCAGCCCGGACACTGGCACCTTCCCCCACCCGGCTGTCCACCTCACCCTGTCCACCGAGCCCGGCAAGGACATTGAGACGAGATGCTACATCAGCGCCCCCGTGGCCGTCAACGCTGAGCGCGCCGCCGAGAGCTGCCTCTTCATCCAGGTGCCCCACAAGATGCTCTACGGCGATGCCGACCGCAGCGCCCTCCAGACCATTGCCAGCGCAAAGGACAACGAGTCACGCACCGCTCCTCTCGTCTCCGACATTGAGACCCTCGGCCAGTCCATTGAGCAGACCATCAGCCTTCTCGACACCGTGAGCGAGTGGGTCAACGGCGTCTTGGACGAGGATGCCGAGCCCAACAACGCCCTGGGCCAATATCTCATGAGCGCCCTGTCGCTCGCCCCCAAGGTTGACGCCAACCAGATCGAGCGCGACTTCAACAACCACATCCAGGACGTCCTCATGGTCAGCTACCTGGCCAACACTATCCGCACCCAGATCGATCTCTCCCAGCGGTTAGCCGTCGCCAACCTGACCAGCAACGAGAAGGAGGGAGAAGGCAAGACGGAGGGCGGCGAGAAGCGCGAGGGCCAGAGGGGCGGCAAGAGGGGAGGTCGCGGCGGTGGTCGTGGTGGTGGCAATCAGCAGCGGGAACCCCGCGAACCCCGCGAACCCCGCGAACCTCGGGAGCCTAGGGAGACCAGGGAGCCTCGCGAGCCTCGCGAGCCTAGAGGGCCGGCGGAATAGGATACGCATAATGGCAACATATGGTCTCGTCTGCCGAAAGGTTCAGGATTTGATTGGTGGCTGTGATGAAAGCTAGGGAAAAAAAAGGGGCATCATGTTGCAATAAAGAACTTACACATTGGCGTTGCGGTATGCTGGGGCTTACATCCGGCACCTGGGATTTCTAGATGGAGAATGAATGAGAAAGAACAAAACCTCAAAAAGAGTAGACATGCAATCCTGATCATCTGTGAACGTTGCTACATATTTGGTTTTTGACACGCGGCCATAGGAGTAAGAAAAAAAACATGCGTATATTAGAAAAGTCGTAAATTGGGCGACGATGAATGACAATTTGTCTAGCTGCCACATCGATGATGCATCATTCTTTTTTCCCCTTCTTCTCTCGTAACACGCAATTGAACTATCGTAGGCCTTCTACGATTCTCATGCCATGATCCACACAACCTACCCTCATAACGCCAATATGCTATGTCATGTCAATTTTATATATTGTTAGGTTTTCCATCATGAAGGAGCTTCCATTGCTCATTATATCCCCGTAGCTGGCTTCTGGGGCAATGTTGCTGGGTTTCCGTATGTAGGCAGGTGACTGAACATCTGGTTCGGTACCTGAGGGACGTTGGGTCGGTTTGGTATTGTGGCCCCAGGGTGCTGCATCGGGGGCTGTGCTGGGGAGTGGTGATGGGGATGCGTTGGGGGAGGTCCTGGCTGGGAGTAAGGCATGTTGGGCATGTTTGGCATGCCAGGCATGTGATGACTCGCCGGATAGCCTGGCGCAGAGCTGCTGGACGCCTGTCGAACCATGCCATATCCACCCCCAATATGCGGAGGGGGCACTTGATGCTGGTAGCCAGGATACGCTAGAGACTGGCTTGGTATTTGAGGACTCCCATGGTGCGAACCAGGTGCTGTGAAAGGGGGTTGACCGCCTGGTACAAAGGACTGTGTCTTTGGGTTGAAGTTGTGATTTTGCATGCGGCTGTAACTCCCAGGAATCGGATGCTGGCTCTTAGGATCATTCGGATTCGCATTGGCTGGAAGCTGGCCGAAGGCATATGGAATACTAGAAGCTGATCCCGGACCACCTCTGCCTTGATACGGAGGAGATTGTTGCCATTGTTGGGCGTTAGGTGCTGCAGGTGATCCATAGCCCATCATCGGGCTGCCCCCGACTGGGTAGCGTGGGGGTTGCATCGACTGCGTTGGCGGCGGCGGCGGCGGCGGCGGTGGCGGTTGTTGGTACTATCAAACTATTAGCCTGGTTCCAGATAAAAGCCTGTCACAAAGATGGGCACGTACTTGCTGGGACATGTTATTGTACCCGGGGTACCCAGGATTAGTAGGTTGGTTCCAGCCAGGGTTCTGTTGCTGCCCAGGAGTGAAGTTTGGTGGCACCTGTCCAGGATACGAAGGCTGCTGCTGGCCGTATTGCGGAACCCAAGTCTGCTGCGACGGACCACCCCAGAATGGAGTATAAGAGTGCCTTGAATCAAATGTGTCGGAGTCGTCCCGGCGCTTACTCCTTCGCGGTTTGTTACTCGCTGTGGATTTGTTGCCCGAGACCGAGCTCGCCCTAGAGACGCCAGCCTCGGTATCATTATCGTTGCTGGTCTCTTCAGAGGACCCAAAGATACGCTCCCGCGCAAGTTTGTAGGCTTCCTCGCGCTCTTCCCTCGTAGGTCTGTCGACTGTTAGCGAAGCGTGCAGGAATTACGAAAGAGGGGCAGCATACTTCTGTGCACCAGCCTTATCCTTGGCATCCCCCCCAGCTTCTGATGCTGGCTTGGAAGGACCAGCACTGTGGCCTCCCGAGCCACCCTCTTGACCACGACGCATAATTTTCTTGGGAAGCACGATTGGGGGTGGCGTGCTGCCTGCCGGCTCCTGAGGTGGACCAAAGGTTGCTAGAGATGTCGGTACTCGACAAAAGGGCGTTCGAAAAATGCGCACTGAGCCGATATTGGGCTCGAAGCTGTGTGTCATGTGGTAGTAATCAGCCAACTTGTGCGTCAGCATTCTACAGAAGGAGTTGGACGGAGGAAGGTCCATATACGGTTCCCTACCAAAAGCGCGTTAGTATATAGCTATGCTGAACAGGGGGGAAACAGTCTCACTTTGAGTTTTCAACGAAATCTATTACGTCTTTTTCAAGTCTCAAGAGGAATATCCGATCTTTGGGGGATGCGAGAGCCTCAATCAGCTTCTCATCTGGTGCCTGGCGGTAAATGAGATTAAGAGCATCTGTCGGACCCCCAGGACTCGTTAGAGGAGGCACCCCTGCACCGCCGCCGCCGCCACCACCACCGCCACCAAGCTGTTGCTCTGATGCGGCGCTCTGAGGTGTATGAACACCATAGCCAGAGCTATTGGGTGTAGATTGCATCAAGCGACGGTCTGGGAAATCTCCGAGCGGAACGCCTCGGGCTCGCAAGGCCACATCGGAACCCATTCGTGAACCCCTAATCGAGAAAACGTCATCATCTTCGGCAGCGGCCTTGACGCTAGCGCTATCATCGGGGCGAAGAGATTCCTTTTCATCAAGAGCAAACGTCGTTCCCGACGTGATACTCTTGCCATCCAGACTCGGTGGTTTATTACCAAGTTCAGAAGAAGAATCGGCACCAAGAGACTCGTTAGATCCCGTGTCCCTGCTTACCAGGGGAGCAGGGCGGCCCGTTGAAGGTACGAGCGAGCCATTGGCAACAGTATTGCCGCTCTTGGGGTCAATGCTGAGGTCTTCCAACGTGCTAGCCAATTGATCCTCTGAGGTTGTTCGCGCCATTTGTACCTTTTCCCCAGGCCGGGCAGACAGTGTAGCCTTGGTAAGTGGTGGGAGGGAGGAGCCGCCATTGACAATAGGCGCAGAAGGTGACGGCTTCGCACCGCTATTCGTTGCAGATGGATTCACTTTTTCCATGATTTCGGCTCGTCGGGCGTTTACCAACGACTCTAGTTATACAAATACTGCCAGACCCAATGATGATAACCAGCGCCCGCGATTGGCGACGGCGACGACGACGGCGACGACGAGGTTGTAGGGAGAAGGCGTGATCCCAGCTTCAGGACTAAGGACTCCAATCGCACTGTGGGTGCTGGTGGAATCGTTGTAGCAGAGCCAAGCCAGTACTTTACAGCTTGGCAACAATACTATCCACACGTGCGGTTGACGATGATCTGAACAATGGTACCACAATCGTATGTTTCGCAGGGTGTTCAAAGTGGTGATGGTCGAGTATTCCAGAAAAAAAAACGGCGCGGAAGCGAAAGTGATTTCTCGGCGGGGTGGAGAAGGACAAGACGAGGAAACGCAAATCAAGAAGCAGAATCGATCGAAGCGGGCCAGCAGAACGGAGAAGGAGTACCGGTGCTCATCGTCGTAACAGAGGTTGCTGCATCTTTTGGTGTTTGGTAGTCCTTGAGCTGCCAAGCGCGAAAGAAAGGCCACCAGCTAGACTTCTGGCGTCTTGCAGCGAGCCCTGCTAGTAAGGCGAAAAAGATTAGCGGGGTTCCCTCAAGGTCAAGTGCAGTAATACGAATGCACACGTGGTGATGAAGACGAGGGTGAGATGCCCGCGCACCAGGACCAGGTATTTGAACACTGCCCTCTTTGGGATTGAAGAGGCAAGCTGAAATTGGGCAATGGGTAGATAAGGCTTCCTCCAAGACGGGCGAGGCAGCAGAAAAAAAACCCCAGCCGAAAGGAAGAGGGCAGTGTCAAAAAAAGGGTGTACGTACAAGGAGGCGTAAAGTGTACAAAGACTCCACAGGACTCAAGGAATCAGGGTTGCAATCGAGGTTGGCGGCAAGGGGGAATGTGAATGAGGCAGACGGCAGAGCTGATGTTGCGTCGTTGGTGCTGCGTCGTGGTGTGTGGTGTGCCGTCGGATCAAATGCAATAGTGGGGAGCCGAACCCGTTGCATCCACGAAAAAAAAAAAGGTATCTGAAAGTTGCAGAAGTCAAGGTACGCACCGCTTCAACAAGACAAGACCAGCGGGCGGGCGAATAGAAGGGACTTTCAACTGAATCTAGCGCCGGCACGTCCCAACGTATTTGATGCTGTTCCCTTTCTGTATTACCTTTTTTCTATTTCCCACTCTAAACAGGGGGGGCGGTCACGAGTTGTCCTGTGTGTTCTTGTGTGTTGTGCGCCAAGACAAGTCTGCAACTTGATTATGTAATGCTTCTCCCTAAGCTGGACACCAAATCCCCTCAAGGGCAATAAGCAGCATGCTATGAAGGCTAGATGTTACATGTGTTGAATACAAGAAACGTCACGGTCTGGATAATTACAATATGAAACCAATTTCAATGGCCGATTTTTGTGTTGACCTTTATCATTGGTACCATATTTGCCCGATCTCCTGGCTCAAGGCAGCCATGTGTATCTAGTCACGTGATATAGACGACCTGCAGCGGGTAACCTTATGTGTACTATGTCTGTGCCAGTTGCTGCATTTCATACTTCTCCAAATCATTTCATCTGACGCAATACTTTTTTCATCTTAGTTTATAATTACAGCTCCCAAGACGCGGTCCTTGCTAGTTCTTGTCGACCAGTCTGCATCCCCTATTTAGGCGAGAGATGTTCACCTACCGTGGCCGCGGCGGACCATCTCGGTCGACGCCGGCGAGTGTGCAGTGCCAAAAGTGCTTGAAACGAGATAGGTACCCCTATCAAAGCCGGAATTTTATACGCACATGCAGCTAACATATAATCTTACGTCACTATTCGTACGAATGCAAGAGCTCGGCACAGGAAAGGCCTTATGTGTCAAGGCCATCACGTACCCAGCAGCTACGTAATCCAAAACTGAAGCCAAAGTTGACCGAGGATACCTTGAACCCACTTGAGAAGAAGTACGTATTATATCAATACCCTTTCGTTAGTATTAACGCGCCTATGTCTAACCTCGGTCTTAGGAAAGGAGTGGCTGATGAGGAGCTTGCTAAGAGGGAGGCGGAGCGTGAACGGAAGCGGCAACTTGAAGAGCGCGACGATGAGTACCTCGACTCGGCATCAAAGCGCAGGCGATCCGTCTCTTCAGAGTCGGTTTCAAGTATCTCGACCAATGCGTCAAGGTCACCAGCCCGAGAGCCTTCCCCTCCACCAAGGCGCGATTTGAGCGTGGATGACGCCGCGGGTACTAGGCACTCGCGCGGTCGTCGCGATGATTACAGCCGTAGTCCATCGCCGCCACAAAGGAGCAAGCGATCCTACTCCAGGGACAGCCGTTCCCCGACACCACCACCAGACGCTGGGAAGCGCTCCTACAGATCCAGACGAAGCCCCGATCCAATAGATCGGGACGAAAGGCGGTCACTCCGCTATCAAAGAAATTCATCAGAGTTCAAGGAGGGAGAAGGATTATACGATAGAGGCCGAGAGCCTACACGCTCTCGCTCCCCCATTAGGGATAGTGGGCGGCGTGGAGGACGGGGCGGCGCTCGAGATCGCTATAGGGACGAGCGAGATGCGCGAAGCCATGGCCGACGCGAGCCACCGCCCCAGGAAGCACCCAGAGATCGCAGCCTGAGCCCTTTCAGCAAACGACTGGCGTTGACTCAGTCTCTCAAACAGCATTAATTGATGGGAAGTTGGATTTGGGTATATTATTTCTTTTTTTTTTCGACATCCGACGCAATAAGCGCAAAGCCATCAAGGCCCGGTTTTGGGTGTCGTGTAATATTAAACCAGAAGTCTTGTCTAGCGCCGTATGCAATTATGCTTTACCCAGATTCCCATGACACAAATATTAAATGGTCCCCCATTTCAAGCCCCTAGTTGTTCGACATCCTCCCGTTCCCTCTGTTCCTCTTCCTCTTCCTGCTTCTCGCGGACGCGTAAGCCCTCGACCAGGGCCACACCGTCTATAGATGCCGGCTGCCTCGCCGTCCACCTGACCGTTGGACGCGCCCGACCCCTCTCTTGCTGCTTCTTATTGCCCCTTGATCTTCTCGCGCATCAACCTGGCAATGACATTATCCGTCCTCACGTTTAAGGGTTTCCATCATTCGCTCCAGGTTCCTCTTGCGCTGCAGCTTGAAGAGGCCGATGCCCTTCTCCTCTTACGCCTCCTTTGCCGCCAGCGCCCTGACCTCGACGTCCCTCTACAGCTTATCGTTCCAGAGTTGCTTGCTCCGGCGGCAGGATCGGTGGCGCTTCGAAATCTAGCTTGGGCCCTCTGGTTTCGGAGTCGTATTTTCTCGCCGAGACGTGCGACGAGATATTGCTCCCCTCTGCGTCTTCCTTCTGCGGCTATAGCGAGCGCTCGGGTTTCGGGGCTGAATTCGTCTTCGGGGTGCTTGCTTCAAGGGTCGAAGCTGCGCCAGGCGGATTCGGTGGCCGCGCCCAGCTTGTTCAGCGAGAGCATGGTTGCGCGAGAGGGCGATTAATTGGGAACATAATCTTATGTGCTGCAGCAGCAGGATAAAACTTTCATGGTGGCGAAGTTCTTTGGTGGAAAAGGGGAAGCAAAGTTGGCTGGAATTTTTGTCGCCCAAGGATTTGGATAACGCGCCGGTCGCTGGGGCGGAACTTGAAGGTGACGAGGTTGCTGCTCCCTAGCGGAAAGATTCCCGCCAAGATTCCGCCAGGCTATACGCCCTACCCGGAAGCCGGCCGCTATCTTGGAAAAGGTCCTCACAATTTACTTCATTATCAAAGGTCACAAATTTCGAAGATCATAGAGCTGTTATTGTTGATAGTGAGAAATCATAGCCGTCGAGATGCTCAGTTCTTAGACAGCCCTTTGAGCACAGCGTGACCAACGTATAAGTGGCAATACCAGGCCTTCTGGTCAAATCACCCTTTGTGAACCTGTTGAGCAAGCCAAAAGCTCTAGGACTAGACACCTCGAGCTCGAGTATGAGAAGTCATATCGTACATGGCCACGGCGGGTGCGTGTTCTTCCACGCCTCGGCATATCTCATCATGTGATCGGCTCCCAAAGACCGTGAGCCGGATCAGCAGGTACTCCGTTGGGGTCGTCCCGGCCGGGTATGGGGAAAAAACGGGGGGTTTAAAAGGGAGGGGTGGTATCAGGTTTTGTGAAGTTCTACGCCCCATTTGCGTACACACCTTTTGGGGCATCTATTATCTACGATGAACCCGGGCGTGCCACGGCGGCGGCGGCGGGGAATTGGGGTGGGAGAGACCACAACCTGTGGGCTTGCGTGGCCGTTGAGGGGGACCCCTAAGAAGAAATAAACGAACGAAGCCGACACAACTTTTGCTCATATGTACTCCGTAATATGCACGTATGTCAGATGCCAGATGCCAGCCGAAGTTTGGAGATGCTGCGTCTTCGAAACGAGGCTTGCACCTTCCCCGATTCTGCCCAGAAAGCCGTAGACGCTCCCCCCCCCATCCCTATCTTGCCTTCCCTTTTCTCCTTCTTCATCGCCTCTATTTTTATCTTGCTTGGTAGCTTGTCCCCCCCCCCCCCCC
>PXOB01000203.1:908-18066 GCA_003012115.1 Trichothecium sympodiale
TGCAGTAGTGCACTTCACTATAGTAGCACCTAGATATTGCCTTGCTAGTGATTGTCTAGTGGGGTATATACTGGCACTTCTTTCCTTATCTCTCCCCCTAAGTTGTTATTCCTAGGCTTCCCCTTCCCTCTTCTCGTCCTGTTTCCGCTCAACTTCTTCTTCCTTCTTCTACGTTTATCTCTTCTTCCATCTCGTCGTACTACAACCAAACCTCCCCCTCTCCCATCGCCAACCACCTCTAGCCATGTCGCCGCGCAAGCTATCTGGCATGAGAGCATCCAGCAAAGATGATTTCATGTCAAATCATCCGGCTGTTTCTGTTTCTCTCCATCACCCCTCACTCGCCCACACCAACCGTCCAGCACGCTCGATAACTTCTGCCCACTCAGATGCTTCAAGCACAAGTCCTCCGAGTGCAACATCCCGCCAAGGGCGCTAAGAGCAACATTAAAGGCGCAGTCAAGGGCGCTGTCAATGCCGGCAAGCGCAAGTTGCAGGAGCTCATGGGAGCCGACGAGATTTCCAAGGAAGGTCCCGTTATGAAGCGGATGATCAAGCCTCCTCAAGGCTTCTCGAGTCGTTCTCTCTATTATTTCTTTTTCTTCCATTTCCGACGCAATAAGCGTAAAGCTATAAAGGCTCAGTCCTCTTATAATATAGTCCAAGGCAAGGATCCCTCTATGACAACAGCTTACGGGCTCCTGCTCTAAGATTTCCAGTAATTAGAGGTTGGGAAAGGTATGTATTGTACTGAAGAGCGATGGCGAAGCCTGTAGCCCTCCCCCTTCAAAAATTTTACCGCCGATTCTCTTTGTTCATTCAACAACACGAGGCTAATGTTTGGCTCTTAGGCTACGGAGAGGCCGCTTATTTCCCACCGACAAGAATGCGGAAAAAATGCAGAGGGACACTTACGCATGATCCCTATCGGATCCATGTTGGAGGCGAATTACGTTAGAATAATGCCAAGAAGGAACCAAGAAGGCTCCTAGATGACATCAAGTGCGACCAGAGTGCACCCTCAAAAGGTGGCACACAGCGAACGGTCCAACAATGTAGAGTCTACATTGAACAAATATCTGGACATTGTTGGAGGGCTGGAACTGGATGAGCAGGACGAGCAAGGGACGGAAAGTATCAAGACTTGGGGACGAATCTTATGAAAGGCGGGGGAATATTTCTCTGTATTGGTTGAACATGTTTATTGCTGGAAATCCGACTTGTATTGTGACAGCCCCTCGAAGCTTATCGTGACACGGATTTGATTGCTGCAGATCCTCAACACAGCTACAGGTATTGCATGATTCTCTTCTTAATATTAAGGGGGAGCAGTATATTCAGCCTAGTTCGCGCATAGTGGCCCATCTAAGCTGACTGTAGAGAAATGAGCAACAAGTCAAGTACTTGCACTGTGACCACTTCTCGCTCTTTGCCAGCTGACATCTCAGCACCAATTTATCCCCATAAATCTGAGCATCAGTACTTATATTGATATGATCCTTTTGCAGAAAGGTGAACCTCGCCCATATAGCCTGCAAGGGACGACCGGACGAGAATGGGTGGAGAGTAACTCGAGAATAAGGAAGGAATTCCTACAATTGTAGAGCAAAATCTGAGCCTTGTTCCGCCGCTTCCTCCCTTATTTCGCCTGCCATGGATGAATAAATGGGTATTGACCAGCTCGTATGTTTTGCTGATTGATATTTGAGGCTGAAAGAGGGCTTGGCTGTTCTTCGAGTACGGCGAGACGGTCGGTGCTAAAGCCCGTATGCGAATGTTTATCTGTCAAAGAGGTGAAGTTTAGCAATTCGATTCCTTTTGCTTCTTTGGGCTCTTATCTCGCCATCAGTTTCCATGTTCCAGCTTGTCCATTTGCCCCATTGACCGAACAATCAATCATCTAGATGTAGCTGTTCAAAGGGAACTCTTCGTTCTACCTCGGAGTGATTTCCTCGTCGTCCCTGACCTTTGAAGAGATTTCTTTAGGTCTTGCGGCCTCTTGACTTGGGAACCAACTCGTCGAAATTCGTGCCGTCATTCTTTCGAGTCGTATTTGCTGTATATCCTTTGCGTCAACAGGTAAGAATCAGGGCATGGTTCTGAGGAGTTTAGTTCCATTTGAGTTCTGACATATCTTTCTGCTCCGCTTCGTACGAGGTTGCAATGGCAATGGTTTCGAAGCTGCCTTCGACTCAATAAGACTTTCCGGAAGAAGAATATATATGTCGCCATAATTTTGGGGCTGTTGAATTTCCATACCGACCGTTTTCTTGTCTGCATCCTGTTGCGTGAGGAGTAAGTCGGCTTATCCTCCTTCGACGATTCCTCGCCTTCGAATCATCTTTCTTGTCCATCGATAGAGCGACTGTTACTACAAGAAGTTATTCAAGGTCAGACATGTGTGGTGGAGTCCTGCTTGGAATAACTTACGTGCGTTTTGCCAGACCAATCTCCCACCCAGGAGCTTGACCGCCCAACCCATGATCTGCCAGAGGCGTAACGGAATATTTGGGATGATGTATCCTTTCAAGTATTTCAAGCATAGAAACCTGGAAGACTGTTTCTTCTCAAGCAAGTGCTGGAAAGTCGAACTGCAGCTGTTGCTTCACCACGGGCCGTTGAGGGGGGGGTTGATATGAAGGGGGCTGATATCAGAAAGAGGTGATAAGATAACAATCAACTGGACCAATAGATTGGACAACGGGCGTTTCTGGTTCTATTTGGTCTGCAGAAACCCGGATTCTATAATGACCAATCAAGGTAGGTGGACACAGGGTGGCACATGATGGCAAACACACACCACACACACACCACACACACATCAGCCACAACAACACCTCATAGCCGGTAAGTGCTCGCAATGATTCCAACAAACAAGAAGATATTACATAGCGACATAGCTCAACGGGTAGAGCGACGGGCTTCACAGCCCGTAGGTCCCTGGATCGAAACCAGGTGTTGCTACATTTTTGCTTCTTTTTTTTAGAATGTCAAGCAGATTTAATACATCTCTGCCATCGTAGGCGTAATTCTTTAAAAGAGTAGCTGGGGGCACCATTCAATCTTTTCTTTTTCATTTTCTTTCCTTTTGGGTGTGTTGCGCAGCTCGGATCTTGCATCTTCACCACTCCTCCTTCATTCTAGCCGATTTGTAGCCGAGATGGGGAAGGAACTGTTACTAGCATGACAATCGAAATGAGAAGGACCCAAGTAGCGCCCTGGAAGGTGCGATGCAGCTGCAGACAATCACTGAGCAAAGATGAGGCTCTCAGTGACTGATAAGGGGGAGAATTTGGAGTTGTACTGGCGAACAACATACTGGCGAACAGCACAAGCAGAGCAGCATTCTGATGTTGATAGCGTTTGTTGTAAAGCAGACCTTGACGTGATGAATTGAAGTGGGATTGAAACATGCATGGCAACGAAATGATTACCAAGTATTCCCTTTAGAGGCACGTACTTTAATAGTCGATCAACATTCATCGTGCAAGCAGCAGCAGCAGCAGCGACAGTAGCAAGGGAAAGCATTCAAGGAAGTAAAGCAGTTTTCTAATGAAGTCAGGTTTAGAAACATGATCTGGTTTTATTTTACTGTAACGCAATAAAGAAGGGAGATTTCTCTGGGAATATAATTACCTGGTAAATCGGCAATTGTCAAATATCCCACGTGATTAAGATGCCATCACGACTGTCCGTTCCATTTGTCATATCCGCGCCCACCAACTCCCAAAATTGAAACAGCCCAACTCAGCTTAATCAACCCCTTTCCCCCCGGAATCCTCTCCTCCTCTGACATTCAAAACTTCTTCCCGTATTTTAACCCAATCTTGCCAAGTCCGCTCCGCTGAATCTGCCCTCGATCCATCATGCCCACCCACCCGAACCAGGTAAAGACCCAGGCAAACCACGAAAAGGCCCCCCGCCAGATCATAGGCGCTGGCTCCCTCCGAAGCAAGTCCCCCGCCACCTGCGCAGCGTACACGCCCGGCGCTGTGCTCTCGACGTTTGCCGCCTGCTCGTTGGAGTCGATGGACCGCGCCAGCTCCCCGTAGAGGCTCTTTTCCGGGACGGAGCCCCTGCTGCTGCTGCCGCTACTCGCGCGTACGCTCGCCGTGTCGACGCCCCCGGACACGATGGTCACGACCCTCACGCCCAGGGGCGCCAGCTCGAGCCTCAGGACGTTGCTCATGGCGGCCAGGGCGGCCTTGCTCGCGGCGTAGACGCCCTGCCAGGGGGGGCAGAGCGTGGCGGATATGCTGCTGACGTTGGCGACTACGGCACGCCCGTCGGCCGCAATGAGCAGCGGCAGGAAGGCCTGGACGACGGACAGCGCGCCGAGAACGTTGACGTCGAACGTCTTGCGCGCCTCGTCGATGTCGGCGTCGGCCAGGGGCATCATGCTGTAGACGGCGGCGTTGTTGATGAGCAGGTGCAGCTTGTTGTTGTCCTCGCCGGACGATGACAACGTCTTCCTGACATGGTTGACGGCTTCTTGGATGGATTCTCGGCACGTCACCTCGAGGGCCAGCGTCTGGACGCCCTCTTCTGCCAGGGATCCCATGCGTGAGCCATCCGTCGACGTTGCGAAGACGACGTGTCCGCGGCGGTGAAACTCCAAGGCAAGGGCCTCGCCCGCACCACCTTTTGTACAGCCAGTGATGAGAACAGTCTTTCTTGCCTCCATTTCGAGATTTTGGAGGATGATAAATGAGAGATTCAAAAAGAGAAAGCAAAAAGAAAAAGGGAAAGAAAGAAGGGAAAGAAAAGAAAAAGGCGAAATTCCCAATCCAAATTTTTTAGGTCATGGTGTCTCGGTTTGTCGGAAACGTTGATGTTCTCGGAGAAGTTGATGATAAAACGAAGCCGTTGTGTATTTCTATTGGTCGGTCGGGCTGGCCCGAAAGTTTGGGGACCGCGTCGTCGGTCATTTCGGTCTCCAACTGGGTCATTTTGGCGGCGCCGGAAAACTACCAACACCAACCGGGTCCGACAAAGGCGCAAAGCAAAGCCTTTCAAAATATATATATGCATCCCAAATGATGTTTTCTCTCAGCTTCAGACTTGATTGCTTGACAGCTTTATTATTTTTTGCGATATATTTATTTATGCATCCCGAATATGTATATATGTTTATGCATGTATGTAGAAACTCAATGCCACTGTTGATTGGCATCGACGCTACTATTCAACTACCCCTGCCTAGGACTTTCCCCCAGCAAGCAGCAGCATGACAATCGTGCACCTCGCCCTGAGCACAAGGGCTGCACGAGCTCAGGGCTCAAACAAAAACAAGCAATAAAGCACAGACTATGGAACAGACCCCTTGCTTGTCCAAGAGATGAGAGTCCTCCATCCAGTTTGTCGGCATTTCTGCCACTCAGCATGCGAAAGCCAATCGGGAGTCGTTGTAATCGCTCCCAGGTGGGAACTTCGAGGCGGCTTAGCTGCCAGTCTTGCCCCAGGTGACCCGCAAATGGCATGTCCCTTCTCTCCGCGCTTTGGTCTACGAAATGCAGGCTTACCCTGCGTTTATCCATGGAAAACCATCTCTTGTATTTTGTAGACTACTACAAGTTTTGTCTCTATACTCTTTCAAAGTTGCAAGAATGAAGAGACATGATGCCTGTTCAAAGGAAGGTGTAAAAGCATACTCAACTATGCTATTATACGCCGCTTGACGTCATGATTGTATCGTATCTTCTGGGTAACAAAATTCGACCGCCCGGCACAACTACTCGGAGCCATCACAATCCGCATGTTGAAACACAGTTGCTTCTAATTTACTCGTTCAACGAACAGTCAACAGTCATAGCATCGACTACGCAGCAGACGATGACGGAGCCCATCACAACTCCGGAGCACAACGTCTCGTGACCACAACAGCTGGCGTAAGCCTCCGCCCGACGACAAAGCACCCAGAGAAGAGACCCGCCCATTAGAAAAAAACGTCAGCCTCGCCTCAGAGTGGGAAGAGACGGGGGCCCCCCCATCAAACAAGGTGCACATGCGCGCCCCTCTGTGTGTAATACTAGGAAATCCCGGATCATCAGCCTTCTGACTACGGAATACCAGGAAATCAACAAACGCAAAGTCTTGGACTATGTCATTCATCGGACATGGCACTCGGCAACATGCGGAGTACGGAGTACAGTGAGGAACAAAAGGGGCCACGCGTCGGTACAAAGAATGGCAGCCTTGCAGCCTTGCGGAGTGATGACTGCATTTTCTTCCTTTGGCTATTCTCAATGGGGATACATGTGGGAGCTTGCTGAAGGGTGGTGGGTGGTGTGTATGGCAGGGATCCTCCTTTCTCGCAATGGGCAACGGCCGAAAAACGATACGTCATTCTCTTAGCTAAAAAGTTGTTCCGGGTGGGCTCGCTGCGCAGCAAGCATTTTGCCCTCTTGCTGGCCTGAGCATTGCATTGTAATTTTACCCTTGGAAAACCCGGACGAATCGCAAGGCTCCCTCTTGGTTTTACACGGCCCCAATCTCGATGGGTTGTGGCGTCGATCCGTTGAACGCAACTTTCCTTGATTCCTGTTTCTGCTGGGGCAGGCACTTTCGCACGCGGGCTGTTCTTCTTACGGAATACTCCGGTACAATTGGCTGAGGTATTCCCGTACAACGTCGCTCGTTTCTTATGCTTTTCTTTTTTTGACCTGTTTCTTGATTTATGCTGATCGAAACCGTGATGGGATTGTGCAAGACATGATTGAGGCGATGCACGCTTTGTCCGTGATACAGCAGGCGCAGCAAAACCAAAACAATTCAACCGCGCCCTGCATTCAGAGAATGCCTAAAATAAATCAAGATAAAACAGAACCTTCAAGACAAACACCCTGAAAAAAATGCTATAAAGCCAAACGAAATTACATGCCCAATATTGTTTTCTAGGAAAAGTAATTGGAAAGCAAGGGAAAAGTGAGCGATGGTAATTAGAATGAGGGTGGTAGTGAGTATGTAAGAGCTCATGCAGCCGAGGTAGCTAGCATTCTGCGGGGGAAAATCAACTAGGAAAGTTGGCCGTTGCAGCAAACGCAACGCACCACCTCAAAGGGCCGATCGCCCGATGCCCAGCCAACAACAGCTTTGCCGCGATGCCGGCGCGCGCCATCAGTCACAGCCCCAGCCACTTCACCTGACCAGCTTTTACCTCGTTTTCATGCTTACTATTGTTTTCCGCTGTTTGTCCATTTTTCCCTCGTAGAGCCATGTTGGATGTGCAGGTCTAAAATCTCATTACGCGTGAGAAAATGAGGGGAGGGGTGGAAGTTCATCTCCGCAGACTCAGCCAGCGCATTCATGAATGCATTCTAGATACGGGGTAGGATTGTCACGTAGTACTTGACTAATTGGATTTAAAAAGAGAGAAAAAAAATAAATAAATGAAAAAGTAAAAAATAGGGAAAAAGAAAGAAAGAAAAAAGGAAGGAATGTTGGTAGGATTACGGAGTACCTTTCGCATAATTCTTGCATAATAAACTTTTCGATTCCAGACCCAGACGCACGCATGCTTTCGGCTCGGACGAGAGAGAGAGAAAGAGAGAGAGAAAATACGGGGATGATGCGCAAGGGGGTGTGAGTCTGTGTGTGTGGCCGATGCAGCTAACCCCACACCTTTTGCATTCAAACCGTTCCAGGGGCAAACAGAAACTCTGATTGAGTTTTTGCTGTTTTCCTTCTAAATCAAAGTCAGGGGAGGTTATGTACGCTTTTATCGAATTGCCTTCTGTTGATCGATTCAATCGTTTTTAATCAACACAAAACATGTACAGAGTACAGAGTAATCATGTCATGTAAAACAAGGCGGTCGTTCACATCATCAGCCCACAAGCCACCCTCCTTCCCCCCCCCTGTCGTACGACTCGGTCAACTCGTTCCAGTGTTCTGTCCTAGCTCCCTTTTTCACCCCGTCCAGCCCAGTCCACGTAATGGCAGTGCACTTGGTTGAAGGGCTCCGGGGAGGTAGACCAATCAGGTGAAGAAGAAACAAACCAGTGGCCAATTCCTCAGCCCCAAACTAGTTGCACAACTTGGCTCTTCGTGGCTCAGCGTAGAAAAGAACAAAAACCGAGGCATGATGAAAAAGCCAACAGATCGATCGCTCCCCCCGGTGCTAAAAATTGTCCATTTCCCCACCCAGCTAACAGCCCACTTGTGGTTCCTGTAGTGGGAAAATACGAACCAGGATGCAGAGAGAGAGAGAGCTGGGGGATGCGCCCCAAGACTGGGGTGGGCTAGGGGGGGGGATGGTCGGGTCAGAAGCACGAAGCCGACCCAACAAGAACCCCTGTCTCTCCTGATTTTATTGTTTTTTGGATGCCCAGTTTCCCAGGTTCTGGAGCTTTCTGCCCGTCGGGTAGGTGAGGTTTTGAAGAATATAAGAGGGTGATCTCCCCCCCGTCTACCTCGTATCCTGACTTGTCCCCTTCTCTCTCTCTTCTCTCTATCCTCATCAACTGCATACATACATCAATCGTTATATTGCTTTCAGCACTTTGCTTGTTAATACACAACCCAACAAAAACAACAAAAACCGTCAACATGAAGAGCTTCATTCCTCTCGTCGCTGTTGCCGCTGGCTTCGCTTCTGCCCAGAGCCTCTCTGACCTCCCCGACTGCGCTGTACGTTTCCAACAATCCCTCAAACCACGATCAACTGTGGTCTGAGATCTTCAACTAACATCATGAAAAGGCCAAGTGCATTCAGGATGCTCTTCCCGACTCCAACTGCGGCTCCACGGACGTCACCTGCCTCTGCACCAACTTTGACACCATCCGCGAGGGCGCCTTCAGCTGCCTGACATCCGAGTGCTCCACCTCTGAGCTCGCCCAGGCCCTCTCCGCCGCCGAGGAGATTTGCTCCAGCGCCGTCTCCTCCATCGGCAACCAGGTCTCCTCGATCCTCTCCACCGCGACCGTGCTGCCCACCGACATCTCGTCCCTCCTGCCCACCACCAACGACGCCTCAGAGACGGGCACCAGCGACGAGGCTCCCACCACGATGCCCTCGTTCAGCCCCTCCAACGGCACCACCACCACGGCCGTCGAGACCATCACCTCTGGCACCCAGGTTACCACCGTCACCTCGACCATTGTCGACGACGGCGATGACGAGACTTCGACTTCTTCTGGCGCCAACCCCAGCAGCACCGACGACGACTCCGGCGATGATGACTCTGCTGCTACCCACGCCAAGGCTGGTGTCGCCATGGCTGGTCTCATTGCCGTCCTCGCCGCTCTGTAAATTGGGTGATTGTGAGCGTTGGTTTTGTTGGAAATGACCTCTACGTGTCCCTCGATCTTGTCCTTCCCCTTTATTTTTCCATCCCTATACATCGAAAACACTTTGATGTAAACGGGTAAAAAGAAACTTTAATGTAATTTATGATGGAAAGAGTTTAATTAGCCGCTTCGTTCCCCTTGACTTGTAAGTCTAAGTCCTTGGGCGAAGATGAGAAAATAAACCATGATATTATTATCACTTCAAGAACATGAATTCAAATTGTGCAATATGTCTTCTCGAATTGTTTACGCCTTTGATGTTGCCAACAAAACCTTTCTATTCTAAATCTTTCCTTGTTCAAGACGATCCTTGTCTGCAATGCCCGTCTATCGTCTTGGGACCAAATGTCGCTCGCAATTAATGCTCGGCCTTGGGGAGGTTAATGTCGACAATGAATGGCATCTGCAGGGGCTTGTACATCTGGCTCATGATGGCCGCGTTGACAAACAACGTCTCCTGCCCCTTGACCAAGGCATTCTCCCCATCCGTCAAGTCCACCTCTACTCCTCTCTTGCGGCTGGCCTCCTTTATCCGCCGCTTCTTCTCCTCTTCCTCGTCATTGCCGTCGTTCCGCCCCCACCTGTACTCCTCCAGCGTTGCCACGCTCCTGGACCTGCCCTCGTCAATCTTGTTCTCCCCGGCATCATCCCAGCGCGCGCGGTAGGCGCCCCAGCTCTCGTGAATGTGCCCGAAGCAGTGAACCTGAGGTTTGGCTCCGGCAACGGCGTTAAAGAGGTGTCCGCATCCGGCGTGCACGTCGTTCATGCGGGAAAAGTCCAAGACCCCCTTTGGCGGACCATGCGTCATGACCACGTCGACGCCCCCCGGGATCTGGAAATCGTGATGCCCGTCGTACTGGAAAGCCCAGTCCCCAAAGGACGGCGTCTGCGGGCTCGCAAAGACGGTCAGGCTCGCCCCGTTGTCCAGCCTAAAGGTGTGGGTGCCCTCGAAGAGCATCTTGACGCCGTCCACCTCGGCGTGGTGAATCATGTCAAAGATCAGCGCCCTCTCCTCCCCTTTACTGAAAGTCCGCGTCGTCCAGTCAGGATCATCATCGTCGGACGCGGACTGGAGATTCGGGTCCAGGGCCAGGTCGTGGTTCCCCGGGATGAAGAGCTTGAGCGGCGCGGGTATGGCGCGGAGGAGGGACAGCGTCGCCTCGAACTCTTCGGGCGTGCTACGGTAGGTCAGGTCGCCGCAGTGCAGGGCCACGTCGGCCTTGGGGAGGGGGTGGCGGAAGCCCGTGGGCATCCTCTGGCGGACGTGGTCCTGGGTTCGGCTCAGCTCATCGTCTGTGGATGAGTCTGACTCGTGAGGCTTTTTGCCGTGGGTGTCGGATATTATAAGTATGCGTGTTTTTAATTGAGACATGTGTAGTTGTAGTTATATTTGTGGTTTAGGGAGTAAAGGAGTGATTTGTAGAGGTGGTGATGGTGAGTAAGATAAGTCTTATCGTGAGACTGATGTGTGTGTGTGCGATAGCAGCAGTAGTTGTGCCTTGAGTGCACTGCCTTGGCCGTTGCGACCCGCAAATATGCCATCAAGCGCCAGCATGCCATCACAGACAAGGTAAAAGTGTCAATGGAGCTGCTTTTCAAAAATCGGGTGCTGAATTATTACATGAGAAAAGGAAGATAAAAAATCAGTCAGTCAAATAAGCGCAACAAATGGGTGTTTTTTACTTTCTTTCTTTCCTCTTTTTTCCCCTGATTTCTGGACAACTCGGTACTTTTCCCAATTAGGAAACGAGGCTGACGAAAATGCTGAACCTCGACATTTACACCACTGATATGGTACTACGGCGTACAACGCTCTTACATTTTTCACTTCTCGAATTTTCCTCGAGATTTGGCCGTGTATTTTCCCGTATTCCACGTGTCATTATAAACCTGCGTAAAGTATTTCTCTTGGAATATTAGCTTCCACAGCTCTGTTGATGCTCTTGCTGACCAACCTCTTTCTACAGCTTTTCCATACACGTAGGCGACGGTTTCGATTCAACATGGACAATCTCGTGTTTGACCGACGTCCGGGGTGCGCAAAGTGCTCGCATGCACAACTTATATTGCCATTGCCAACCAAATGCTTAGAGAGGCGCTCGGATTGGGCCACAAGTGATGCAGGATATGGAACATCTTGGGACAGGCTGCTGACGGTTGCCGACAAGCCCAGAGCTGCCCAAGCGACGTTTTCCTAGCATCAGCAAGCCGAAGATAAAAAATATGCCTAGTACATCGGCACACCAAAGATACGAACGAAAGCAACAAGGACTTTTGCCCCTACTCAACAACAAGAACAAGTGCCAACAGGTCAACTCTGAAAGGCTAGCATCCAACCAGGCGTGTCAGGACTTTCCACACATGCCTTTTTCGGAGCCTTGGCTTCTATTCGTACCTTTTTCTGCCCGTTTATCATGCTGCGGTCGTAGGCATGATGAGCAACAGTGGCTGAAGGGGAGGGGTTTCATCTTTGGGAGATGGGCGAAGAGAGAATCTCGACATTCGGCTCAAGAGCCAAGACCAACAATAGCAGCTTCAAGCTCTGGCAAGGAAAAAAAAAGTCGATAACAAGCTTGGCAGATTGTCTCTATTTGATCCGAGCTTTTACCATGCAAAGGTTGCGTCCCGAACAAGCAAGTCTCTTCATATTACAATGCGAGCTCGAGAGCCCGGTCGAAGTAGGAAAGGTCCCATCTCTAGAAACGGCCTCGTTCAATGGAAGGGTCTATCTTCTGGAGTAGGTGGGATGAGGTATGAGCTCTCTACTCACCTTTTGGCAAGGAAACCCCATATAGAGCTTAACCTCGATTTAAGAAATTCTAAGCTAAAGCGGTCCTAAGTCTATTGCCATAAGAAGAATGGGGCTGCTGATGGTGATTCTTCCAAGATGGGCAAGAGGACGTCTCGGAGTTGCATCTCAGTGGTTTCTATTACTGCCGGTAGGCTTGATACATATGTTTAAGTACGTTGCCACACACTCCCCCTTGTCTTCTTTCTCGCCTTCCCCCTTCTCGTACTGGATCGACGACGGCAAATGTTGTCGGTCTTGTTATGCAATAGAAGATGCCTGAGAAAGGGGCGGCCGGCAGGATGGAGAAGCTATCAATATGTCGAAAGTGTGGATGCCAGGTTCAGATATGAAAGGCTTTGTATGTTGGTTCATCTTCAGGTCCAAGGTTGAGCTGATTCGGTTTCCTTCGGGATACTGGAGAACATCGAATTTGAGTCGGGTAACAGGGATATATATATCCTCTTGACAAAGGGGCGATGTGTGAAAGAAGATAATCTAGATGTGGTGACTCCTAAGAAGATGCGCCATTAGTAATACAGATACCAGGGCCATCACATCAGGTTGGGAACTTTGTTTATTGGAGGCTGTTTTTGGCAGCCCTTTTAGAGCAAACAGACAAACCGATCCAGGCTCACTGAAGAAGAGGGGGCCTCGCAGATTTGAACTTCTTTGACCTAGTTCTCTATGATTAAGAATTCTTGGGCTCAACTGGGCTGGCGTTGTCAGTTTAGTATTGGGGAGTATTGGTGAGTAGTCGATCTTGACAGACGCACGAATGCAGCGAGAAACCCTGACGGAGATGATAAATGAGCCAGGGAGCCTGGAAGGGTTCCGTAAGTACATTTCGCCGCTGGGGGGAGATCGAGGAGCCCGTTAGGCCCTGAAACTCGCTTGCACTTGGGGCGGATCCCGCCGGTCCATTTCCTCCGTTCCTCTGCTGGCTGACGCGTTTGAGGAAACTACGACCTCTTTCCTGCTTCGATGCTGCAGTTGAGATGGCTCCATTCATCTCAAGTTGGCCAAAAAGACTAACCATTCTTCTTTCTTATTATTTCTTCTTCCCGCATGACATCCCGCACATATGCCATTGTCTTTTTATTGTCTTGTCATTTAACTTTCAAGACGAGTCTTCCGGGACCTATTGTTACTTTGATGAACAAAAGAACAAGAGATAGAGACGGCTCGTCAAATGGGACCTTCCTCATACAACAATCGAGGAGATTGCCTCAGCAACGCCACACTCGGAGAGTCGAGAGGATCAGCTACCTGTAGCATTTTCCGCAGTCTCGTCCGCTTGCGTTACTTTCTATTCCTTTGCAGCAATCTCGAGTCAGAGTGAGTAGCTTGCGTTGGTCTGTATGCATTGACAGTTCACCCAAATGAACCAGGCCGTCCACATAGTTGGAAATGCCATGTCTTCGTCCAGTGACGCGGCGCGGTCGTCGCATCAGTGCCCTCGTCTATAACCTTGCCACATCCTGCCTCACGTCTACAGACTCCAGAAGGTGGACTTCCTGGGTTGAACCTCCCTGGGATGATCTGGGTCAAATCGTCCGCAAGGCCATGGACGTGTGCAAGGATGAGAAAGTTTATAAAGCTATGGGAGATTGTCTCCTCAGAACTCAGAAGCCAAGCTCCTGCCAAAGGTCAGTCCCCTCATATATACCCAGAAACTTAATCACACCACTGACATAATGCCAACTAGTCAAAAACTCAATTTCACGACTAATAATCAGCCATATTCATGCACTGACCTCGTCCGACACGATAAGAATATCAAGATATATTCATTAATCGCAGAATCATGCAGAATACTGGTTTTACCTCGGTTTTCAAGACTCTCGAAATGCATACGCTGCGTTTTTCAAGTCATCCTCCCTGTAGAGAGCTCCTTGGCCCTCCCCCTCCTCAACGAAACCCTACAGCTGGCCCGCGACTTTTTCGAGACGAGCTAGGCCTGGAAGGAGCTGGACAAGAAGTGCCGAGTCCTAGCTGGGAAGACAAAGCCTCCGAAAAACGGCGTGGAGACGGGGTTTAGGAAAGTCTCCGGCCTCTTGAAAGGCCCTTCTATGGGAACTTTACTTGGCACGATCGAGGCGTCATAGCACTTCCCGTCGACCCTCAACACGAGATCGCCATCTCGGAGTGTCGGGATCCCAGTCTTCTCCCGACATTTCACCACATCAAGCGTGGGTAGTTGATAAGCCAAGTATGGCCAATGTGGCACTCGGGAGCTGGACAAGATGGCGGGCCTGGAAGACGTCAAGGCTACCGTGCTGGGAATGCTTGAGCAGCAGCAGATGGTACTGCAGCTCATGGTTTGCGAAGATCGAAGGGTGATACTACCTCGGGGCCGACGCACCATTGCTCGTGCCTTCAAGATGGCCAAGGGGAAAGGCCAGGCTTGAGTTGGAGCTGTCGACCAACTTGGCATTTCCAGGTGGCCTCTTGCCCAGTCATGACCACGAAACGGATGTTGAAGGTATTCTACCTCAACATGGACTGCTAAAGATGGACGAGACTCAAGCGGACGTGGCTCTAGATTCTGCAGTGACGCGACGCGGTCGTCGTATTAGTGCTCCCGTAGCCTCGACGGTCGGTTGCTTGCTCAACTCGACGCTGAACAAGCACCTGGGTCTCCGCGGCACCATCTGCGTCGCCTGCCTCATCGCCTTCGCGACGGCCATCCGGCACTCCGCGGCGGGCAGCTGGGTCAACCTCCTCCTGCTTGCCCGCCTCACGCTCGGTATTCCATGCAAACAGCCAGGTCTAAAGACCTGGTCTCCTCTTATATTGCAGGACAGCCGCTCCCCGAAAGATATACCAATATGCCGATGGATATATTTCCATCGCTCAAGGAACTATCGGTCAACATACTCAAACCAGAGTGTTGTGTTCGTCTAATGGGTCGTAATAGAGTTTTAAGCCATGGGGGTATATATGGCTCGATTGTGTTATGAGCCTGAAGCCTCGTATTGTGTTTGAGAAGACTGGACCTTATGGCTTCGCGCTTATTGCGTCGGGATTCGGAAAATAACTGGTCTCCTCTTGTATTGCAGGACAGCCGCTCCCCGAAAGATATACCAATATGCTGATAGATATGTATCCATCGCTCAAGGAACTATCGGTCAACATACTCAAACCAGAGAAACAGCAGGAGCTGGGTGGTCGTCGTCGCCACCTACTCATCACGTCCCAAAATAGGGATATGTATCCCTCGCTCAAGGAACCATCGGTCAACATACTCAAACCAGAGAAACAGCAGGAGCTGCGATTGATATGAAATTCGACATGTGTTCCCGCCAGAGTTGATTCGACCCAAGTACTCATCACGTCCCAGAACAGGGACCAAACGTGGTTGGTGTTTGCTACCTTTGACGCCAAGTACGTACGCCGTTTGGTAATCGGTGTCGGTATCAACGGTGTCGGCTTCAAGCCTGCTCCAGCCATCGCCCATGCAAGGCTGATGAAGCGACGGCAGAAAATGGCCGACTACCGGAAACGTGAGGAGGGTGATGCCAGGGCGCGCAGGAACAAGAGGCGGAGAGAGGCGGCCATTGCAGAAGCTGCAGCAAGCTGCGCACCATCATGTGGCTGCAACTTTGGCGTTTGAGCGCCTCGACGTTGAGCCTTTTGGTCATCGGTGGATTAAACTGACAGCATCAGAGGAGACTTCATCAATGGCATCCTCTTCTTCAGAGCATGGCGAGCCTCTTTTTGAGCGAGAACATGTAATCTCGCCAAATTGAGCGGCAACGCAGCTCATGGTTTGCGAAGGTCCAAAGGTGATGTTACCTCGGGGAGCGCGACCGCCAAGAACAAGGCCAAGATGGACGAGGACCAAATGAGACTCGAGGAGGAGTAGCAGATGAGACTCGAAGAGGAGGAGGAGATGGGATTTAAAGAGGAGGAGATGAGACTCGAAGAAGAGTTGGTACACGCTCAGGTTCTGAACGAGCTTACGCAGCAACTTCACACCGACGCATGGGCCCAACTTCGAGATATAGGGCCAAAATCAAGTTACACAAGTCAAGTCGACGGCAAGTGCAGCCGNNCTATCCTAGGGCGCGGCTTTTTGCAAGGGGAAAAGGATGATGATATTGGGATTACAACAACACTCTCGACAATGAAAACTCTAGTAGTATAATGAAGAGAAAGGATTGCATTGCTTCTGTAGCCTAGGTTCGAGATTTCATCGTTTACTCTCTCTGGGATGCTAGTCAGTATTTATCAACGATGGCTCTATAGCCTGGCGCTCAAGCTACTCCTTCGTGTTTCTTTGGCAAAAAAGTAGAGCTCCTCTTCGTGGGTGCCCTTGGTTGTTGTAATTTGCATCATAAGCATCGGAAGTTGAGAGAGAATGCGTTGGAGAAAAGCTGACCCGAATTAATGCTGCCCCCTTAACATAGTTAACGCCACATGCTTTATTTGACGTTTTCCTCATTTCTTTTTCCTAACCTGATGTCAAACCTTTTGACTCACACATGTATCAAATCGCTATTCTGGAACTCGATCCTGTAAAATGGAACCTGCATCTTCGAGATTGAGTAGGCTATGGAGAAAAAGTGCTTCGGATCAGGCACATCTGAAAGACAAGTTTCCCCACATGCTCCTGGACACCATCAACCAGTAAGCTTATTGCGGCTTCCTTGGGGAGGTCAGCTCAAAGGCTGACGCGAGCCAACCTTTAGCGAAAGAGATGTAGGTATTTTGCCATGGGATTCGAAGAATACGACTTGAGTTTTGCATTTGTTCGTTGCTGCCGGGCGTCGCGTTCTTTCTCTTTCTTTCCTGTTTCTTTTTTCTGTCTTCTTGGTACGCTAACTCGTTATCGCGGGTGATGTCCAAACGTGATTTCCAAGGACGCAGAGATGAGGTGCGAGTAAGATGATCAAAACTAGAGAAATAGACTTTATGGAAGAACAAATGCTTATTTTGTCGAGGTACGGCTTAAAACGGATCGGGTCGTGCAGCTGGACGGACCAATGCCCCGCTGGCCCCTGATCAACCCCCCCCCCCCCCCCCCCCCCCCCCCCCCCCCCCCCCCCCCCCTCCCCCCCACCCCCCCCCCCCCCCCCC